>JAODAL010031351.1:0-48574 GCA_025379985.1 Phyllomedusa bahiana
GGGAATTTTATTTTGGATAACCCAGAGAGATACATATCTTTGAACTTTTACAGCCCAAAAACAAATGATGGGGAAAAGATTCTGATCAATTATGTTATCGCATGTAATTTTATGTATTATTTTACTTTTTCCTTTTTTTGGCTTTCTTTTTAATAATGTTTTTTTTTTTTCTGTGCCAAAATTAGATGTCTTTGGGGTTATCCATTTAATCATTGGCCCGCTTTGATGGATATTATTAGTGATTTTTCCAAACCTCTATAGCTTGGCCTCTGATGCACGTAGCCGGGGGGCTGTGCGCATGCCCAGGGGGGGAGTTCACGTCCTCCGTGCTTGGGCGTCCAAACGCGGAGTGCGCGTGCGCGGAGGTTTTTTTTTGCTTCCGCGCAGCGCGTCTCGCGGATTCCCGGAAGTGGGGAGTGACGGGGCCCCTCCCCGAAACCGGAAACCCGTAATTACCCCCAGCGGTGACGGGAAAGGGATTCCATTTTTAAACCCACTCCATTACTTTTGTAGTACCCCTTGGGGAAGGGCAATACTAGTGCGAAACGCCTCGGGCCGATACCTTTTAACACCTTTGGGAAATTCCGCTGGATTAGATTGGATTTTTATACATATGTTTTTTTAAACTTTTTGTCATGTATCCTCGTTCTGGGTTAGTCAGGTATGGCTGAATTTTTAAAATTGCTGTTTGCAATACATCATTACACTTGCTGGCCCACTTTTTGGATTTTTTATTTGATGATCCAGTTGGGGGGACACGGGTTTTTTTTGGGTTCACTTTATGGGCCAGTATTATTATTGTTGGTGGTACCATAATGCCCCCTACCCAAGGATCTTTTCATTACCGTAATTTCATCTTTGGTGTTTCTCTTTAACATTTATTTTTTCTTTTACTTTTTTTTAATTTTTTTAAAAATAAATAAACTTTTTAAATTTACCCAAAACTTTTGTGCTTTTTGTGGTTTGTATATTGATCCTTTGAGAGGGGTTTTTTAACCAAAGGGGGCTTATACTTTGAAATCCCCCTGCCTTGAGAAAGTTTTTTTCTGGGCAAATTTTTTATTCGGGAAAAACCAAGACGGTGGAGGACAGCAGGACGATGAAAAAAAATAGCGATGATGAAACCGACCGCACTTGGGGCCGGTGAGGCAAGGGCTTCAACACGGGCAGGGAAGAGGGCCAGCTTCGGTCAGGCAGCGGCGCAGCCAGCAAGTGGGTTTTTTGGCCGTGAGTCAACAGGGTACACAGTATGAGGTCGGGAGCCAACGGCCACGGGGGAAAAAAACTCGCTTCACAGGGCAAAGACGTAGCGCACGGGGCCACGAGGCAGCGGCGGTGTAGTCATCAGTCGGCGGGGGGGTTTGGGGGGTAAAATCAGATACTCGGCGGGGGTGGCAGTTTTTGCTAAGGCACCGGAGGAGCCCCAATAAGTATAGTAGAATCTGTAGGGAGAAAGTGAAAACATGGCCGGGGGCAAAATTGGCACCACGGCCCTGCTTAAATCTGCAGCTCACCCCTCCGTGCACTGGGGGAAACGTGGGTCATCCAGCCCCAGCGCAACACAGCGCCCAGTGGCACTCAGCCATTGCAGCCAGTCAAGCTCCACCCCCTGCAGAAGGGAGCTGTTTTCTTTGACATCTCTCCCCGTCCCGAGCTCCTTGCTACTCATGGCGCCGCAGTCGTTCACGATGCATTGCAAAGAGACAACAATATCTCCCAACCATCCCAAGGTCAGAAGCTGACCCCTCTCCGTCCCGTTGTTGGTACTCCCGTCCCTCCCTTTCCCAAATGGGGACTCTGCACCGTTCAAGAACTAATGGGTTGTGCCGGCTGGATGGAGAAATTTCCCAAACCGTTTTATTTTTTCCAAAAACGTACAGCACTTTAAATATGTAAACAGAAGGGGGGTCTCTTGAGTTATCGGGTTTTTTCCCAAAGGGCACGGCAGCGCGGACGTCTGGACTGAACTACGGTCAGGGCCATACATGTCCTTTACGCCCACTGGGGTGAAGTGCTTCCTGCCCCGGACACCAAAACTTTACAGGTGACTCCGCTTTTTCCTCCACGTTGTCAAACTCAGCTCCTTCCAATGTCCCCCTCCTCCACCACCACCCACCATTCACCTCCACAAGACTGCTCCCTCATACCCCATGTGGGGGGACCGGGGGTCCGCAGTTCTACACCTGGCTTGCCCCGGCAACAAAAATTTTTCACAGGGAGGAAGCTCCTTCATGAGCAAGAAAACGATGTGTGGCTTTTTCCCCGCCAAACTGCAAATCGGAACCATGGGGCGGACAATTTGGGTAACATGGTGTCCGCCTGCACCGAGGAGGGGAGGTCCATCGCCCCCGCATGGACGTTTCAATCTGGTTTGGGGAAAAGGGTTTCCCGAAGTTTCCACCGATTTCGAATTTTCTAAAAGGGCCCGGAAAAATGTGCTGCAACTTCATCCCTTCCTACAAAGCCAGGAACACCCTCCTCGAATTTCAGCAGCAAACGGCCTCCCCCAAAACACTCTGATTTGCGATGTTTCCCCCCGTGTGGAATTCCAGCCTGCACATATTGGACCTACAGTATGAACAAGAAAGGCCATTAACGATTTTTTTTGATGTCACAATTGGGCAGCTCATGCCGTGACACCTGCCGTGTTGTTAGTCCCATTCGAGGAGGCGACTTCTATGTCAGTCCGCCAGGACTACGGAAGAAATAACGTCATTCCACGGCTTCAATTCCTGGAAGCAGATGCTGAAAAATCTGTCCTGGGCAGGGGACTGGATACGTGGCGACTACATCTCGCGGCCACATGAGTCCTGTGGGGACATGAAATGGGGAGGAGAGTAGGAGGAGGAAGGACATTGGAGCAGAAGCATTGTCTGGTGTGAAATGATTGATTTTATACCCCCAAGGTGGGGACCCCAAAATAAGGATGAGCGAGCAGCTGGGAGGAGGAAGATGTGATGAGGAAGAATGAGGCAGATGACCCGCAAGCACCGTGGCAGTATACAGTTAGAGATGGAGAAGTGAGCCCCTCGGAGTCACTTGTTCAGAAGTCCCGCAGCATGCTGATTTGCCGCTAGTGACAGCCGAACAGTCGACCATCCTGCAGAGGGATGACTTCTGGCTCTCCACCCTATTTGAACCCTCGCCTACCGGTCCAAAAAAAAAATGGGAGCTTTTTCCCAGCGCTGTAGAGGGAAGACAAACTCAAAATACTAAAGGGAACTCCACCCGTAGTCAGGATTGGCCGCTGCCTATGTGCGGCATCGTCCCTCTTTACGGGGGGGTGTTGGTAGGTCTGACAGGTGGTTCTTCAGCGCTCACATACTACTGCCGGCGGTCTGCTTGGGGGAAGGTGTGGGGTTAGGAGCTTCCTTCACCCCCCCTAGGTGAGGATTGCAGTCGCCAGCATCAGTACTGGAGCAGACCCTGAACCAACAGGTGTGGCCAAACATTGACAGCACTCTGCCACCCCATTAAAGATCCCTGGACTACTGGGCCGGCAAGCCAAAACTGGATGTGTGGCCGCAACTTGCCGAGTTTGACAGTGGAGAAGCTGTCCTGCCCGGGCCAGTGGAGTGTCATCATATCCGGGTGTTCAGTTCAGCGGGGTCTATCTGTTACCCAATGAGAACCAGCTTGTCCATTGGAAATGTTGAACGACTGAATTTTGTCAAGATGAATCAGGCGTGGATCGGCCAGGAATTTCCACACACCAATGCCTTAGGGGGCGTCCAGACTACATCAGCCATGAACGCCTCACCCAAACTGTGAGAAATGAGTCCTGGGTTCAAACTCCCTGCCTCAGTCACTATATCAGATGTCGCCACCCGCCGTTGATGCCACACATTCTGCTTGCCGTTTCTCCATAGCCTACCACCATCTCCTACCCAGTGGACTGTATAGCGCCACCCACCTCCACACTCTGTCATTGTGCCACTCTATGACCCATATGCTTTGCGTGGCTGTGGCTGCTGCCGTGATCTCCACACTGTGTCATTGTGTGCCACTCTGTGGTTTTATGCCACGTCCAGAATGTCAATGTGGTCCACAGACTGACTTTTTTATCTATGCTGGCTGCTGTTGCTGCTGCGCGAAACATCCAACACTGTGTCCATGGGCCAGTGTCTGACCTCATGCTGCTGCTTCCGTGACCTCCACTCTGTCATTGTGCCACTCTGTGCCTACCCTGTTTTTTCCACCTCCAGAATGTGCCATTGTGGCCACAGTCTGACCTCATGCTGCTGCCACCGACACATCCACGCTGTCATTGGTGCCACTCTGTGGCCTACTACTGATTTTTGCCACCTACAGAAAGTGTCATTGTGCCACTGTTACTGACCTCATACTGCTGCATGCAGGGGTGACATCAACACTGTTGTCATGTGCCACTCTGTGGCCTACTCCTTGTTATTGCCACCTCCAGAATGTTATTGTGCCACTCTCCTGACCTAATGCTGCTGCCACCAGACATCCTTCCCCAATCTCTGTCATTATGTGCCACTCTGTTGAGCTAGCTACTGTTTTTGCCACTTCCAGAATGGTCATTGTTCACTCTTTGTCCTCATGCTGCTGCTAGCTGTGACCTCTACACTCTGCCCTTGGTCCACTAAGTGGCCTATCTCCTGTTTTCTGCCACATCCAGAATTTCATTTGTGGCCACTTTCTGACCTCCATGCTGCTCTGTGGCTGCTGCCATAACCTCCACACTGTGTCCATTGTGCCACTTTCTGACCTCATGGCTGCTTGCTGCCCGTGACCTCCACACTTTGTCATTGTGCCACTCATTGGGCCACTCCTTTTTTTGCCACCTCCAAATGTCATTGTGCCAGCTGTCTGGACCTCATGCTGCTGCTTCCGTAACCTCCACACTGTGTCAATTGTGCCATCGTGGGCCTACTCTGATTTTGCACTCCAGAAATTCATTGTGCCACTGTCTGACCGACATGCTGCTGTGACCTCACACACTGTGTCATTGTTCCACTTTGGTGGCCTACCCTGTTTTGTCACCTCCAGAAGTCATGTGCCCACTGTCTGGAGCCTCATGCTGCTGCCACCTGACACCTCCACTCTGTCATTTTGCCGACTCTGTGGCCTACTACTAATTTTGCCGACCTCCAGAATGTCATTGTGCCACTGTCGCCGTCATGCTGCTGCGTGCTGTGACAGATCGACACTGTGTCATTGTTCCACTCCGTTGGGCTACTCCTGTTCTTTTGCCACCTCCAGAATGTCATTGTGCCACTGTCTGACCTCCTGTGCCTGCCACCAGTCACCTCCCCTCTCTTCATTATGCCACTCTGTGGCCTACAACTGTTTTAGCCACCTTCCAGAATGTCATTGCTTCCACTCTCTGACCTCATGCATCTGCAGCCTGTGAACCTCTACACTCTGTCATTGTGCCAATATGTTGCCTACTCCCTGTTTTGCCACCTCCAGAATGTCCATTGTGCCACTGTCTGACCTCATACTGCTTCTGTGGCTGCGGCCATAACTTCCACACTGTGTCATTGTGCCACTGTCTGACCTCATACTGCTGCTGCCGTGACCTCCACACTGTGTCATTGTGCCACTCATTTGGCCTACTCCTGTTTCTTGCACCTTCAGAATGTCATTGTGCCACTAGCTCTGACCTCATGCTTCTGCTGCCGTGACCTCCACACAGTTTCATTGTGTCACACCTGTGGCCTATTCCCCTGTTTTTGCCCACTCCAGAAAGTCATTGTGCCACTGCCTGACCTCAGCTGCTGCTGGTGGCTGCGCGGAAGCCTCCACACTGTGTCATATGTTGCCACTGGTCTAACTCATGCCAGCTGCTGCTCGCTTCCGGTGAACTGCTCCACACTGTTTCATTGGTGCCACTCTGTGGCCTACTCCTGTTTTTGCCGCCTCCAGGAATGTCATTATGCCACTTTCTGACCACATGGCTGCTGAAGCCCGTGACCTCAACACTGTGTCATTTTGCCAATCTTTGGCAACTCCTGATTTTTCCAACTCCAGAAATGTAATTGTGCCACTGGTTGAACCTCATGCGCTGCTGCTGTGACCTCCACACGGTGTTCATTTTGGTGCCACTCTAGTGGCCTTCTCCTGTTTTTGCCACCTCCAGAAGTCATTGTGCCACTGACCTCATGCTGGCTGACACCAGACACCCTCCACTCTGTCATTGTGCCACTCTGTGGCCAACTACCGATTGCACCGACCAGAATGTCATTGTGCCACTCTCTGACCTCATGCTGCTGCTGCCAGGTGACCTCCACACTCTGTAATTGTGCACATCAGTGGCCTACTCCTGTTTTTGCTCCTCCAGAATTCATTAAGCCACTGTCCTCCTGAACTCATGCTGCTGCAGCCGTGCCTCCACACCTCTGTCATATGTGCCACTCTGTGGCTACCCTGTTTTTGCCACCTCCAGAATGACATTGTGCACTGTCAGACCCTCATGCTGCCGGCAGCCTGACCTACACACGTGATGTCATTGTGCCACTCTGTGGCCTACTCCTTTGTTTTGCCACCGTCCAGAAATTGGTCATTGTGCCACTCTCTGACCTCATGCTGTTGCTCCTGACTGCCTGTCACCTCCACTCTCTGTCATTTGCCACTCTGTGGCCTGACACCTGTTTTTTTGCACCTCCAGAATGTCCATTGAGCCACTGTCACGACCTCATGCTGGCTGCAGCCGTGACCTTCACACTGTGTCATTGTGCCACTCTATGGCCTACTCCATTTTTTGCCACCTCCAGAATGTTATTGTGCCACTGTCCTGACCTCATGCTGCTGCTTTGGCTTGCTGCCATAACCTCCACATATGATTCATTGTGCTACTCTCAGACCTCAGTATTTTGTTTTCCTGCGGCCGCACCTTCACTCTGTTCATTTGTGCCACTCTGTGGCCTACTCCTGTTTTTGCCACCTCCATAAATGTCATGTGTACCCTGTCTGACCCTCTTGCTGGGTGCTGTCCGTGACCTCCACACTGTTTCATGTGTTGCCACTATGTGGCCCTATTCTCCTGTTTTTGCCACCTCCAGAATGTCATTGGGTGCCACTCCCTGACCCTCATGCGTGCTTCTGTGGCTGCTGCCATAGACCCCACAGCTGTGTCTTGTGCCACGTCTGACCACCATGCTGCTGCTGACGGGACCTCCACACTGCGTCATTGTGCCACTCTGTGCCTACTCCAGTTGCTTGCCACCACCAGAATGTCATTGAGCACTGTCCAGACCTCATGCTGCTGCTTTTGGCTGCCTTGCATAACTCCACACTGTGTCATGGTGCCACTCTCCTGACCCTCATGTTTTTTGTCCTGCCGCCTTCACCTTCCACACTTTTCATTGTGCCACCTCTGTGGCCTACTCCCGTTTTTGCCACCTGCCAGAATGTCATTGTGCCACTGTCTGACCTCATGCGCTTCTGTGAGCTGCTGCCATAACCTCCACACTGTGTCATTGTGCCCACTGTTCTGACCTCGGTGCTTGCTGCTGCCGAGACCCTCGCACACTTTGGAAAATTTGTGCCACATCTGTGGCCTACTCCTGTTTTTGGCCACCTCCAGAATGTTCCATTGTGCCACTGTCTGACTTCAATCTGCTGCTCGCCGATAACCTCCACACTGGGTCATGTGCCACTCTGTGCCTACTCCTGTTTTTTGTCACCTCCAGAAAGTCATTGTGCCACTGTCTGACCTCATGCTGCGGCTGTGACCTCCACACTGTGTCATTGTGCCACTTTGTGGCCTACTCCTGTTTTGCCACCTCCAGAATGTCATTGTGCCACTGTCTGACCATTTGCTGCTGCCACCGACACCTCCACTCTGTCATTTTTGCCACCTCTGTGCCTACTACTGTTTTTGCCACCGGTCCAGAATGTCATTGTGCCAATGTCTGACCTCATGGCTGTGCTGAGCCACCGTCACCTCCCCTCTCTGTCAAGTATGACACTCCTGTGGCCTACTACTGTTTTGCCAACCTCCAAGAATGTCATTGTTCCACTATCCTGACTCATGCTGCAGCTGGCCCGTGACCTCTACACTCTGCCATTGTGCCACTAAAGTGTCCTACTCCGTTTTTGCCACCTCCGCAGACTGTCCAATGTGCCCACTGTCTGACCTCATGCTGCTTCTTGGCTGCTGCCAGTAACCTCCACACTGTGTGATTGGTGCCACTGTCTGACCTCATGCTGCTGCTGCCGTGACCCCACACTCTGTCATTGTGCCGACTGCTGTGGCCTACTCCTGTTCTTCCACCTTCAGAATGTCATTGTGCACTCTCTGACCTCATGGCTGCTGCTGCCGGTGACCTCTACACTCTTCATTGTGTCCACTCTGTGGCCTACTCCTGTTCTTTGCCACCTTCAGGAATGTCAATTCTGCCGTGACCTCTGACCTCATGACTGCCTGCTGCCGTGACCTCCACACATTGTCATTGTGTCACTCTGTGGCCTATTCCTGATTTTTGCCACCTCCAGAAAGTTCAAATGTGTCCCACTGCCTTACCTCATGCTGCTTCTGTGGCTGCTGCCGATAGCCTCCACACTGTGTCCAATGTGCCACGTCTCTGAACTCATGCTGCTGCTGCCCGTGAGCTTCCACACTGTTCATTTTGGCCACTCTGTGCCTACTCCTGTTTTATGCCACCTCCAGAATTGTCATTATGCCACTGTCTGACCTCATGCTGCTGCAGCCTGACCTCAACACGTGTCCATTCGTTCCACAGCTGTGGCCTACTCCTGTTTTGTGCCACCTCCATAATTCATTGTGCCACTGACCTCATGCTGCACCGACCGACACCTTCACTCTGTCATTGTGCCACACCTGTGGCCTGCCCTACGTGTTTTGCCACCTTTCCAGAATTCAATTGTGCCTACTCTCTGACCTCTTGCTTGCTGCTTCCGTTACCTCTACACTCTGTCATTGGTGCCCACAATGTTGCCCTTCTCCTGTTTTCATTGCCAACTCCAGAATGTCATTGTGCCACTGTCTAACCTCATGCTGCTTCTGTTGCTGGCTGCCCATAACCTCCACACTGTGAGTCATTGTGCCACTGTCCTGGACCTCATTTCTGCTGCTGCCGGTGACATCCACACTGTGTCATTGTGCCACTCTGTGGCCTACTCCTGTGTTTTTTTGCCACCTACAAAAGTTAATGTGTTGCCAGTGCCTGACCTCATTGCTGCTTCTGTGGCTGCCTGACCATAACATCCACACTGTGTCATTGGTGGCCACTGTCTGACCTCATTCATGCTGCGCCTTTGACCTCCACACTCTGTCATATGTGCCCTCTGTGGCCTATCTCCCTGTTCTTGCCAACCGTCAGAATGTCATTGTGCCACTCTCTGACCTCATGCTGCTGCTGCCTGACTCTACACTCTGTCATTGTGCCACTCTTGTGGCCTACTCTGATGCTTGTCCCCTTCAGAATGTCATTGTGCCACTCTCTGACCTCATGCTGGCTGCTTTGCCGTGACCTCCACACAGTGTCAATTGTGTCACCGTGGCCTATTCCTGTTTTGCCACCTCCAGAAAGTCATTGTGCCACTGCCTGAACCTCATGCAGCTTCTGTGGCTGCTGCCATAACCTTCACTCTGTTTCATTGTGCCACTCTCTGAACTAGCGCTGTTGCCGGTGATCTCCACACTGGGTATTGTGCACTCGTGGCCTACACCTGTTTTTGCCACCTCCAGAATGTCATTATGGCACTGTCTGACCTCAAGCTGCTGCAGCCGGTGGGATGGGACCTCAACAACTGTGTCATTGTGCCACTGCTGAGTGGCCTACTCTCTGTTTTGCCACCTCCAAATGTCATTGTGCCACTGACCTCATCTGCCACCACCGACACCTTCACTCTTTCATGTGCCACTCTGTGGCCTGCTACTGTTTTTTTTCCACCTCCAGTAATGTCATTGTGCAACTCTCTGACCTCATGCTGGCTGCTGCCCGTGACCTCTACACTCTGTCAATGTGCACACTATGTGTGAGCCTTCTCCTGTTTTTGCCATCTCCAGAATGTCATTGTGCTACTGTCGACTCATGCTGCTTCTGTGTCTGCTGCCATAACCTCCACACTGTGTCTTGTGCCACTGTCTGAAACCTCATGCTGCAGCTGCCGTGACATCCACACTGTGTCATTGTGCAACTCTTGTGGCCTACTCCTGTTTTTGCCACCTACAGAAAGTTCTTGTGCCAGTGCTGACCTCATGCTGGCTGTCTTTGGCTGGAGCTGCCGTAACCTCCACTCTGTGTCATTGTGCCTTGTCTGACCTCATGCTGCTTCTGTGGCTGCTGCCTAAAAAAAATGTTTAACCTCCGCACTGTGTCATTGTGCCACTGTCTGGGGAGGGACCTCATGCTGCTGCTGCCGGTGACCTCCACACTCTGCATAGTCCACTCTGTGGCCTACTCCTGTATATGCCTCCTCCAGAATTGTCATTGGTTCCACTGTCTGACCTCTTGCTGCTGCACCGTGACCTCCCACTCTGGTTCATTGTGCCACTCTGTAGCCTACTCCTGTTTTATGCCACCTCCAGAATGACATTGTGCCCACTGTCTGCCTCATGCTGGCTGCAGTCCGTGACCTACACACGAGTCCATTGTGCCACTCTGTGGCCTACTCCCCCCCCCCCCCCCCCCCTTTTTTTTGCACCTACAGAATTCATTGTGGCCACTGTCTGACCTAATTCTGCTGCTGCCATGTAACCTCCACAGCTGTGTCATTGTGCTACTCTCTGACCTCATGCTGTTTGCTCCTGACGGCTGTCACCTCCACTCTCTGTCATTTGCCACTCTGTGGCCGTACTCCTGTTATTTGCCACCTCCAGAATGTCATTGTGCCACTGTCTGACCTCAAGCTGCTCCATTTCTGGCTGCCGTGACCTGTCACACTTGTGTCATTGTGCCACTCTGTGGCCTATCCAGTTTTTGGGCCACCTCCAGAATGATCAATTGTGCCACTGTCGACCTCATGACACATGCAGCTTTTTGGCTGCTGCCATAAACTCCACACTGTGTCCCCATGGTGCCACTCACTGAACCTCATGTGTTTTTGTTCCTGCCCGCCGTCACCTCCACTCTGAGTCCAATTGTGGCACTCTGTGCCTTCTCCTGAGTTTTTTGCCACCTCCATAATGTCATTGTGCACTGTCTGACCTCATGCTGGTGATGTCATGACTACCACACTGTGTCATTGTGCCACTATGTGGACCTACTCCTGTTTTTTTCCACCTCCATAATGTCCATATGATAATTAACGATGGCGCGAGAGAGGGAGGAGGGGCATCATGGGAGGAAGGTGCTGTGACCTCATGCTGCTTCTGTGGCTGCTGCCATAACCTCCACACTGTGTCATTGTGCCACTGTCTGACCTCATGCTGCTGCAGCCGTGACCTCAACACTGTGTCATTGTGCCACTCTTTGGCCAACTCCTGTTTTTTCCACCTCCAGAATGTCATTGTGCCCACTCTGTGGCCTACTCCTTTTTTGCCACCTCCAGAATGTCATTGTGCCACTGACCTCATGATGCTGCCACCGACATCTCCACTCTTCTTTGTGCCACTCAGTGCCTACTCTGTTTTTGCCACCTCCAGAATGTCATTGTGCCACTTGTCTGACCTCATGCAGTCTTCAGGTGGCTGCGCCATAACCACCACACTGTGTCATTGTGCCACTGTCTGACCCATGCTGCTGCTGCATGACCTCCCAACTGTTGTCAATGTCCACTCCTGTGGCCTACTCCTATTTTTGCCACCTCCAAATGTCAATGTGCCACTGTCTGACCTCATGCTCTGCTGCTGTGACCTCCATCATGTGTCATTGTGCCACTCTGTGGCCTACTCCTGTTTTTGTCACCTCCAGAAAAGTCATTGTCCCACTGCCTGACCTAATGCTGCTGCTTGTGGCTGCTGCCGTACCCTCCACACTGTGTCATTGTGCCACTGTCTGACCTCATGCTGCTGCTGCTGCCGTGAACTCCACACAGGGTCCTTGTACGACTCTGTGGCCTACTCCTGTTTTTGCCATCTCCAAATGTCATTATGCCCTGTCTGCGTCATGCTGCTGCAGCCCGTGACCTCCACACTGTGTCATTGGTGCCACTCTGTTGGCCTACTCCGGTTTTTTTGCCACCATCAGAAAGTCATTGAGCCACTGTCCTAGACCTCATGCGGCTGCTGTGACCCTCCACACTGTGTCATTGTGCCACTTTGTGGCCTAACTCCTGTATTTGTCACCTCAAGAATGTCATTGTGCCACTGTCTACCACATGCCTGCTGCCACCGACACCTCCCTCTGTCATATTATGCCACTTACTGTGGCCTACTACTGCTTGCCGACCTCCTAGAAAATTTCCCATTGTGCCACTGTCTGACCTCATGCTGCTAGTGACATCGACACTGAGTCATTGTGCCACTCATGTGGCCTACACCTTTTATTGCCACCTCCATAATTGTCCCAATTTAGCCACTGTCTGACCCTCATGCTGCTTCCACCGTCACTCCCCCCTATCAGCATTATGACACTCTTGTGGCCTACTACTGCGGGTTTTTTTTTTTGCCATCCTCCAGAATGTCTTTGTTTCCACTATCTGACCTCATTCTGCTGTGCCGTGACCTCTACACTGTGTCATTGTGCCACTATGGGGCCTACTCCTGTTTTTGCCACCTCCAGAATGTCATTGTGCCACTCTCTGTCCTCATGCTGCTTCTGTGTGCTGCTGCCATAACCTCCACACTGTGTCATTGTGCCACTGTCCTGACCTCATGCTGCAGCAGCTGCCGTGACCTCCACACAGTTTCCCCATTGTGCAATCTGTGGCCTATCCAGTTCTTGCGCACCTTCAAATTCATTGGCCACACTCTGACCTCATGCTGGCTGCTGGCCGTGGACCTCCACACAGTGTCATTTGTCACTCTGGGCCTATTCCTGTTTTTGCCACCTCCAGAAAGTCATTGTGCCACAGCCTGACCTAATGCTGAAGCAGTTGCTGCTGCCTAAACCACCACACTGGGTCCTTGTGCCACTGTCTGACATATCTGCTGCAGCCGTGACCTCAACACTGTGTCATTGTGCCAATCTTTGGCCAACTCCTGTTTTTTCCAACTCCAGAATGTCATTGTGCCACTCTGTGGCCTACTCCTGTTTTGCCACCTCCAGAATGTCATTGTGCCACTGACCTCATGATGCTGCCACCGACACCTCCACTCTGTCATTGTGCCACTCTGTGGCCTACTACTGTTTTTGCCACCTCCAGAATGTCATTGTGCCACTGTCTGACCTCATGCTGCTTCTGTGGCTGCTGCCATAACCTCCACACTGTGTCATTGTGCCACTGTCTGACCTCATGCTGCTGCTGCCGTGACCTCCACACTGTGTCATTGTGCCACTCTGTGGCCTACTCCTGTTTTTGCCACCTCCAGAATGTCATTGTGCCACTTCCTGGACCTCATGCTGCTGTATATGGCTGTGACCTCACACTGTGTCATTGTGCCACTCTCTGTGTCCTACCCTTTTTTTAGTCACCTCCAGAAAGGCAATGTCCACTGCCTGACCTCATGCTGCTGCTGTGGCTGCTGCCGGTACCACTCACACTGTGTCCATTGTGCCACTGTCTGACCTCATGCTAAGGTCTGCTCTGCCGTGAACTCCACACTGGGTCATTGTACGACTCTGTGGCCTACTCCTGTTTTTGCCATCTCCAGAATGTCATTATGCCACTGTCTGACGTCATGCTGCTGCAGCCGTGACCTCCACACTGTGTCATTGTGCCACTCTGTGGCCTACTCCTGGTTTTGCCACCTCCAGAAATCATTGTTGCCACTGTCTGTACCTCATGTGCTGCTGTGACCTCCACACTGTGTCATTGTGCCACTTTGTGGCCTACTCCTGTTTTGTCACCTCCAGAATGTCATTGTGCCACTGTCTGACCTCATGCTGCTGCCACCGACACCTCCACTCTGTCATTTTGCCACTCTGTGGCCTACTACTTCTTTTTGCCAGCCTCTAGATGTCATTGTGTCCACTGTCTGACCTCATGCTGCTGTGACATCGACACTGTGTCATTGTGCCACCTCTGTGGCCTACTCCTGTTTTTCTTGCCACCTCCCAGAATGTCATTGTGCCACTGTCTGACCTCATCTGCTGCCCACCGCACTCCCCTAATCTGTCATTATGACACTCCTGTGGCCTACTAACTGTTTTTTGCCACCTCCAGAATGTCATTGTTTCCACTATCTGACCTCGCTGCTGCTGCTGCCGTGACCCTCTACACTGTTCATTGGTCCACTAGGGGCCCACATCCTGTTTGTGCCACCTCCAGAATGTCATTGTGCCACTTGTCTGACCTCCTGATGCTCTGTGCTGCTGCCATAACCCTCCACACTGTTGACATTGTGGCCACTGTCTGACCTCATGCTGCTGCTGCTGCCGTTCCTCCACACTGTGTCATTGTCCAATCTGTTGGCCTTTCCTGTTCTTGCCACTTCAAATGTGCATTGTGAACTCTCTACCTCATGCATGCTGGCTGCCGTGACCTCCACACAGTGTCATTGTGTCACTCTGTGGCCTATTCCTGTTTTTGCCACCTCCAGAAAGTCATTGTGCCACTGCCTGACCTCATGCTGCTGCTGTGGCTGCTGCCGAAACCTCCACACTGTGTCATTGTGCCACTGTCTGAACTCATGCTGCTGCTGCTGCTGCTGCCGTGAACTCCACACTGGGTCATTGTGCCACTCTGTGGCCTACTCCTGTTTTTGCCACCTCCAGAATGTCATTATGCCACTGTCTGACCTCATGCTGCTGCAGCCGTGACCTCCACACTGTGTCATTGTGCCACTCTGTGGCCGACTCTCTGTTTTTGCCACACTCCAGAATGTCATTGTGGCCACCGACTCTCATTCTGCTTCACCGACACCTCCACTCTGCATTGTGCCCCTCTTGGCCTGCTACTGTTTTCCACCTACCTTAATGTCATTGTACCACTCTCTGACCTACGATGCCGCTGCTGCCTTGACCTCTACACTCTGTCAATGTGCCACTATGTGCCTCCTCCTGATTTTGCCATCTCCAGAATGTCATAGATACACTGTCTGACCTCAAGCAGCTGTCTGTGGCTTGCTGCCATAACCTCCACACTGTGTCCATAGTGCCACTGTCTTGACCTCATGCTGCCTCTGCCGTGACCTCCACACTGATACATTGGTGCCCACTCTTGTGGCCTACTCCTGTTTTTGCCACTCCAGAAAAGTTATTGTAGCCATTCCTGACCTCATCTGCTAGCTTGGTGCTGCTGCCCGTAACCTCCACTCTTGTGTCATTGTGCCCACTGTCTGACCTCGATGCTGCTTCTGGTGGCTGCTGCCCTATAAAACCTCTGCACTGTGTCATTGTGCCACTGGTCTGACCCTCATGCTGCTGCTGCCGTGACCTCCACACTCTGTCATTGTGTGGCCACTCTGTGTCCTACTCTGTTTTTTGTGGCCTCCTCCAGAATTTACATTGGCCACTGTCTGACCCTCATGCTGCTGCAGCCGTGACCTACCGACACGTTTCATTTTGCCACTCTGGGCCTTCTCCTTTTTTTGCCACCATCCAGAATGTCATTGTGCCACTGTCTGACCTAATGCTGCTGCTGCCGTAACCTCCACACTGTGTCATTGTGCTACTCTCTGACCTCATGCTGTTGCTCCTGACGCTGTCACCTCCACTCTCTGTCATGTGCCACTTGTCTGACCTCATGCTGCTGCTCTTTGCTCTGCCATAATCCTCCACACTGTGGTCATGGTGCCACTCTCTGACCTCGCATGTTTTTTGTTTCCTGCCTCCCGTCACCTCCACTCTGTCATTGTGCCACTCTGTGGCCTACTCCGTTTTTTTTGCCACCTCCAAATGTCATTGTGCCACTGTCGACCCTCCTGCTGTTGATGTCGTGACCTCCACACTGTGTCATTGTGCCTCTTGTGGCCTACTCCTGTTTTTGTTCCACCTCTCAGAATGTTCCATTGTCCACGGTCTGACCCTCAAGCTGCTTCTGTGGCTGCTTCCATAAACCTCCACACTGTGTCATTGTGCCACTGTCCTGACCTCAAGCTATGCGCCCGTGTGACCTCAAACACTTGTGTCATTGTGCCACTCTATTAGCCAACTCCTGTTTTTTCCACCTCCCAGAATGTCATTGTGCCACCTGTGGCCTACTCACATTTTTTTGCCACCTCAGAATGTCCATTGTGCCACTGACCTCATGATGCCTGCCACCGACCCCTCCACTCATGTCTTGGTGCCACTCTGTTGCCTACTACTTGTTTTTTGCCACCCCCAAGTATGTCATGTGCCACTGTCTGACCTCATGCTGCTGCTGACTGCTGACCTCCACCTGTGTCTGTGTGGCCCCTGCTGTGGCCTACTCCTGTTTTTGCCACCTCCGAAAGTCATTGTGCCACTGCCTGACCTCATGCTGCTGCTGTGGCTGCTGCCGTAACCTCCACAACTGTGTCATTGTGCCACTGTCCTGACCTCAGTGCTGCTGCTGCTGCCCGGAACTCCACACTGGGCATTGTGCCACTCCTGTGGCATACTCCTGTTTTTGTCCACCTCCAGAATGTCATTATGCCACTGTCTGAGCGTCAAGCAGCTGCAGCGTGGACCTCCACACTGTGTCATTGTGCCACTCATTTGCCAACTCCGGTTTTTTCCACCTCCAGAATGTCATTTTTTGGGGTGCCACTGTCTGACCTCATGCTGCTGCTGCTGTGACCTTTCCAACTTTTTTCATTGTGCACTCTGTGGCCTCCCTAGTTTTGCCACCTCCAAAATGTCATTGTGCACTGACTCATGAGCTCCACCGACACCTCCACTCTGTCATTGTTCCACTCTGTGGCCTACTACGTTTTGCCACCTCCAAATGTCCTTGGTGCCACTGTCTGACCTCATTGCTGCTGAGCTCGGTGGCGCTGCCATAATCCCACCTGTGACATGGGCCACTCTCTGACCTCATGTTTGTTGTTTGCCTCCGCCGTCAACCTCCACTTTCTCTGTCATTGTTCCACTCTGTGGCTTACTCCTGTTGTTTTTGCCACCTCCAGAATGTCATTGTTCCCTGTCTGACCTCATACTTGCTGCTTCGTGTACCTCACACACTTGTGACATTGATCCAGCTATGGTGGCCTATTCCTGTTTTTTTTGCACCTCCGAATGTCAATTTGCCACTGGTTCTGGAAACACATGCAGCTGTCTTTGGACTTCTGCCATAACCTCCAGCACTGTGGTCATTGTGCTACTCTCTGACCTCATGCCTGCTGTCTGCCGTGACCCCACACTGTTCATTGTGCCACTCTGTTGCCTACTACTGTTTTTGCCACCTCCAGAATGTCATTGTGCCACTGTCCTACCCTCATGCTGCTGCTGCCGTGACCTCCACACAGTGTCATTTTTGCCACTCTGTGCCTCCTCCTGTTTTTGCCACCTCCATAAATGTCATTGTTCCACTGTCTGACCTCATGCGATGGAGACGTGACCTCCACCACTCCTGTCATTGTTTCCCTCTTGTGGCCAACCCTGGTCTTTGCCACCTCCAGAATTTCATTGTGCCACTGTCTGACCTCATGTGCAGCTTCTGTGGCTGCTGCCATAACCACCACACTGTGTCCATTGTGGCCACTGTCTGAACCTCATGCTTCTGCTGCTGTGACCGTCCACACTGTGCATTGTGCCACTCTGTGCCTACTCCAGTTTTTGCCACCTCCAGAATGTCATTGTGCCACTGACCACATGATGCTGCCACCGACACCTCCACTCCTTCATTGTACCACTCTGTGGCCTACTACTGTTTTTGCCACCTCCAGATGTCATTGTGCCACTGTCTGAACCTCATGCTGCCAGCTGCCGTGAACCTCCACACTGTGTCAGTGTGCCACTCTGTGGCCTACTCCTGTTTCTGCCACCTCCAGAATGTCATTGTGCCACTGTCTGACCTCATGCTGCTTCCGTGGCTGCTGCCATAACCTCCACACTGTGACATTCTGCCACTGTCTGACCTCATGCTGCTGCTGCCGTGACCTCCACACTGTGTCATTGTGCCACGGTGTAGTCTACTCCTGTGTTTTTTTTTTGTCGCACCTCCCTAAATTCATTGTGCCAGTGTCCTGACCTCATGCTCTGCTTGTGGCTGCTGCCGTAACCTCCCACTCTGTGTCATGTGGCCACTCTCTGACCTCTGCTGCTTCTGTGCTGCCGCCATAATCTCCAACACTGTTGTCATTGTGCCACTGTCTTGACCTCCATGCGCAGCTGCCGTGACCTCCACACTCTGTCATTGTTCCACTCTTGCCTACCCTGTTTTGCCTCCTCTAAATGTCATTGAGCCACTGCTGACCTCATGCAGCTGGCAGCGGTGACCTCCACACTCTGTCATTGGTGCCACTCCTGTGGCCTTACTCCTGTTCTTGCCACCTCCAGAATGACATTGTGTCACTGTCTGACCTCATACAGCTGGGCACCGGACCTCCACACAATGTGTCATTGTCCTCTCAGTGGCTACCCTGGTTTTTTTGCCACCTCCAGAATATATTTTGCCACTGTCTGACCTCATACGCTGCAGCCGTTACCGTCCACTCGCGTCATTGTGCACTCTGGTGCCCTACTGCCTGTTGTCTTGCCACCTCCAGAATACATTGTGCCACTGTCTGACCTCATGCTAGCTGCAGCCTGACCCTCCACATTCCTGTCATTTGTGCCACACCTCTGTTGCCTACTCCTGTTTTTGTGCCACCTCCAGAATGTCATTGTGCCACTGTCTGACCTCCATGCTGCTGCTGCCTAACCTCCACACTGTGTCATTGTGCCACTCTCTGACGCTCATGGTTGATGTTTCCTGCCGCCGTCACCGTCCATTTCTGTCCATTGAGTGCCACTCTGTGGCCTACTCCTGTTTTTGTGCCACCTCCAAAGTCATTGTGCCACTGTCTGAACCTCATGCTGCTGCTTGTCGTGACCTCCACACTGTGTCATTGTGCCCACTTTGTGGCCTACTACTGCTGTTGACACCTCCAGAATGTCATTGTGGCCACTGTCGTGAACTCATGCTGCATCAGTGGCTTCTGCCATAACCTCCACACTGTGTCATTGTTGCCACTCTCTGACCTCATGCTGCTAGCCTTTGCCGTGAACCTCCACACTGTGTCATGTGCCACTCTGTGGTGCCTACTCCTTTTTGTGAGCCACCTCCAGATTTGTCATTGAGCTACTGTCTAACCTCATGCTGCTGCTGCCGTGACCTCCACACTGTTGTCATTTTGTGCCACTCTGTGGGCCTACTCCTGTTTTTGGCCACCGTCTCAGAATGTCATTTTTCCCAATGTCTGACCACATCTACTGCAGCTGTTGACCTCCACACTCTTTCGATTGTGCCACTCTGTGGCCAACTCCTGTCTTTGCTCACCTCCAGAAAAGTCATTGTCCAGTGCCTGAACTCATGCTGCTGGCTGTGGGCTGCTGCCGTAACCTCCACACTGTGTCATTGTGCACTCTCAGAACTCATGCTGCTCCTGTGGCTGCTGCCATAGACCTCCACACTGAGTCATTTTGCCACAGTGTGACCACATTCTGCTGCTGGCGTGACCGTCCACACTCTTTCATTGTGCCTCTCTGGTGGCCTACTACCAGTTATTGCCTCCTCCAAATTACTAGTGCCAATGTACCTGACCACATCGCTGCTGCAGCCGTGACCTCCACACTTTGTCATTGTGCCACTCCTGTGGCCTACTCATGTTTTTTTGCCACCTCCAGAATGACATTGTGCCACTGACTGACCTCATGCTGGTGCTTAGGCTGCTGCCAAAAACTCAACACTGTGTCATTGTGCCACTCTCTGACCTCATGTTTTTGTTCCTGCGCCATCACCTCCGTCACTGTCATTGTGCCACTCTGTGGCCTCTCCTGATTTGCCACCGTCCAGAATGTCATTGTGACCACTGTCCTGACCTCATGCTGGGCTGCTGTCCTTGTCCTCCACACGTGTTTCTTTTGTGCCCACTAATGTGGTGGCCTACTCCTGTTTTTTTCCACCTCCAGAATGTCATTGTGCCACTGGTCGTGAACCCATGCCTGCTGGCTGTGGCTTGCTTGCCGTGACCTCCACTACTGTGTCCTTGTGCGACCTGGGTGGCCCTACTCCTCTGTTTTTGCCACCGGTCCAGATGTCATTGTGCTAATGACCTCATTCTGCTGCAGTCCGTGACTCCACACTCTGTCATTGTCAACTTGTGGCCTACTCCTGTATTTGCCACCTCCAGAATGTCATTGTGCCCACTGTCTGACCTCATGCTCCTGCCACCGTCACTCCACTCTCTGTCATGTGCCACTCGTGGCGCTACTCCTGTTTTTTTTCACCTCCAGAATGTCATTTGTGCCAACTGTCTGACCTCATGCTGCTGCTGCCGTGACCTCCACACTGTATCAATGTGCCACTCTGTGGCCCTACTCCTGTTTTTGCAACCTCCAGAATGTCATTGTGCACTGTCTTACCTCAGCTGCTCTGTGTGCTGCTGTCCATAACCTCCACACTGTTCATGGTGCCACTCTCTGATCTCATGGTGTCGCTCCTGCCGCCGTCACCTCCACTCTCTGTCATTGTTCAACTCTGTGGCCTACTCTTGTTTTTGCCACCTCCAGAATGTCATTGTGCCACTCTCTGACCTCATGGTGTTGCTGGGCCGGTGACCTGCCACATATGTGTCTTTGTGCACCTCTGATGGCCTACTCCTGTTTTTGCGACCTCCATAATATCATTGTGGCCACTGTCTGGACCTCATGCTGCCTGCCACCATCACCTCTACTCTCTGTCATTGTGCCACTCTGTGGCCTACACCGTTTTTGCCACCTCCAGAATGTCATTGTGCCAACTGTCTGACCTCAGCTGGCAGCTGCCGTGACCTCCACACTGTGTCAATTGTGCCCTCTGTGGCCTTACTCCTGTTTTTTTGTCCACCTCCAAATGTTCTTGTTGCCACTGTCTGACCTCATGCTGCTGCTGTGGCTGCAGCCTTAACCTCCACACTGTGTCATGTGCCCTGTCTGACCCTCATGCTGCTGCTCCTGCCATGAACTCCACACTGAGTCATTGTGCCACTCAGTGGCCTACTTCTGTTTTTGCCACCTCCCGAATGGCATTGTGCCACAGTCTTGACCTACAGGCTGCTGCAGCCGTGACCTCCACACCTGTTCATTGTTGCCACTCCTTTGGCATACTCCTGTTTTTGCCACCTCCAGAATGTCATTATTCCACTGTCTGACCTCATGATGCTGCTGCTGTGACCTCCACACTGTGTCATTGTGCCACTCTGTGGGCCTACTCTGTTTTTGCCACCTCCAGAATGGTCATTGGCCACTTGTCAGACCTCATGCTGCTGCCACAATCACCTCCACCTCTTTCATTGTGCCACTCTGTTAGCCTATCTACTGTTTTGCCACCTCCAGAATGTCATTGTGCCACTGTCTGACCCATGCTGCTGCTTGCCGTGACCTCCACACTGTGTCATTGTGCCACTGTCTGTGGCCTACTCCTGTTTTTGCCACCTCCAGAATGTAATTGTGCCACTCTCTGACGTCCTGCTGCTATGGCTGCCGCCTTCAACTCTGTCATTGTGCCACTCTGTGGCCTACTACAGTTTTTGAGCCACCTCCAAATGTCATTGGTGCCACTCACTGACCTCATGCTGCTGTGGCGGCCGCCATCACCTCCACACTCTGTCACTAATATGTTGCCGATCTGGAGCTCTCAGCTGTTGTTTTTTACAGCTTTCGCTGGCATGACTTATCAGCTACATTCCCCCTGAGTTTTTTGGTCCAGTTTTTTGCCTCTTAATGCCCAGGGAATTTTATAGTGAAAGCGATTCTAAGAGCTGCGGCATCATGTCCGTGACATACTAAAACCACAACATTGTATGAAGACCAAACCAACTCCCTCTGCATAATTAAGCATGGCACAACATTTCTACAGCACCCGTGCAGGCTCTGTGCAGCCTGGAAATTTCTGTTTTTAAATGTGATTCGTCCGAAGTAAATTCGGACCGAATTTAATTTTGTCGGGAAATTCGGCGAAGTGACCGAATCGAATTTTTGAGAAATTCGCCCATCTCTATTTATTATAGAGGAAGAAGTGTGATGGTCTGTTTTTTTTTCCTGAATGCAGAGCTTGCAACTTGAGCAGGGTGACTGATATAGTGGACAAAAAGGGTTAACTGTAACAATCCGACAGGTGAGGACTGACACGTCGATCGTCGGATATAGGGTGGATCCTCAGTGATCACCGCAGGCAAAGTGATATAGGTAGAGACCCATGTGACAGCCAAAGTGCAGGATGCTAAATACAGGTAGGGGAGATGGGTCACAGCCGGGTATAGCCAAAGAAGGATAGTAGGTCCCAGGCAGGTAAATGCAGGAACAGCGGCAGATAAGCAGCAGGTATTAGCAGACTAGTGCAGCGGCAGGAAAAACGGTAGCGGGTACTTAGGACACACAGGGTTAACACTGGGTTAACACTGGAATTACAGAAATACTGGAAGCAGCAGCTACACAAGAGACATGGGTCAAGCTCTATGTAGAACAACAACAAACTGATCAGGAGCAAGGGCAGGAAGTTCCTTTTAACACAGGAGGTCACAAGTCATAGGTTGGACAATTAGGTACTGTCTCTTTAAATATTCATGCACTGGTGCGCATGCACGCAGAGGAAGCCAGGGAACTCGGGTAAGTAGGTGAATAGTACTGAGCAGCAGGGGACGCCGCCAGGACACAGCAGGTACACGTGCCGCTGCGACCCATCACACAGGGAGCCATGGCGGTGACTTAAACAGGAGCAGAGACACGTCCGCAGTCCCAGGAAGGGGTCATGGTGTGAGCTGGGACATGACCACAGCATTTTGATGTACTATGCAGTATTCTTTGGTATATGCTAAACAAACTTCTAGGGTATATTAGAACTAAGTAAGAAGACAAGAAAAAGACGGTAGGCTTCAAGTTATGGAATGGGCACAGTATAAAGACTGAACAAGATAGAAAAGTAAAAGCAAAGCCACCTACAAGTACAACACATTTGCAGGAACTTCTGCATCAATGCTGGGAAGAAATTTCTGAACAATATTGTGAAGGATGGAGTCAGGACAGAGTTAACTCTGAAATGGTGCTGAAAATGGACAATGTGTGTATTTACCATCTTCAAGGAAACCTGGACAATGTGTGTGTTTGCTGTATTCAGGACATTTATTCGGACAACAAGACACTGGTTTTAACTTGCTCTACCCAGAGTGATAAGACATAGTTACACATTATCTCACCTTACGATGAAGTGAGCAACTCCCAGAATGCATAAAAGCTTGTGATTGGCAAATAAAGAGTTAGTTCTGTTGTGCTCTGGGCACCAGACAGCTTATATGGTTAAGCACGATTGCTTCATTTGTGTTTCATTATATGAGCGTATAGCAGACTGCAGCTGCTTCTAAATTACATCCACTCCTGTACTGGACAGTAAGAGTGTGTGATCACTCTCAATTGGCTAAACCTATCAGCTGGTGCTTTGAACAGGGACCGGAAAGCATTCCAGCCGTACAGAAAGACGGGACACTTGGACACACTCAGCTGTGAACGCGCAGAATTTACTGGTCAGGTAAGAAAACACCTTTATGTTGCTTTTGATTGTTTCTGTGCCTTCCCGTTGACTGTGTGATCCCTACCCGTCCCGGAAAGTATATATAAAGGTTGGTAATGTCCGGTCCTATTTGATAGACAAAGAACCCTGCCAGTCAGAGTGGATAGATGGTAGAGAATCGTGTGAATGTATGAGCTGTTCATTTATTTTCCAGATTAAGGAAGAGGATTGCCTAACTGAGACATGTCTGCGCTCTGAAAGGAGGGGCATGATCCCATGCTTAACCTCGGTAATATGGCAAACTAAGTGACAGTTGTATGTTGGGAAGTTGGTGAAGCGCATGTTTATAAGTCCCGTGACTGATTCTGATTGAACTACACCCTTACATCCGAAAGGACGGGTGTATGGTGTGAAAGGGAGAATAACGGGACAAAAAGAAAGAACAAGAAAGCGATAGGAAGAAGGTCCAAAACTTTAGACACTCTAGTATGTTCGAAGAACTTCTAATCCTGATCCCAGTATTAGCCTTTGCTGTATACGATATACAGGAGACAAAGGGGGGGAGGGGCATACAGACCCCTGGAATATACTTGCTGCTTAAGAGAATGCCAAGGGGAAGGAATAGGGATACGAAAAGTTCCCTTGCATAATTCCCTCACAGGAGAGGATACATTCCCCATAAGACACTTAAGACAAACGGGATGCAAGAATGGGTCAGGGGAAGTCAAGAAGCGGTCAAGGGATAGATAAACCTGTACCACTTAGGAAGATACTTGAGAGTAAACATGGGTCTAAAGCAACCAAAGAACTGAAACAGATTTTGAGGACCTTAGGCATGGAAGGAGAGAGAGCATTGGATCTAGATAGATGGCAGGAAACAATGGTGAATCTGAGTAGTGCTATTTATAATCATCATTGGGAAATACATACTTTTTGTCTAATATGTACAGCTAAGGAAGCTAAGCGGTGTGGATGGAAGTATGATCTGCTTATCGGTGGATGGATTGTAAATAAGCCACCGCCCCCATAGCTGCAGTGGGCCCCTCATCCCCTAGCACAGTGCTGAACCCGGAAGGGTGGACTTGTATATGTGGACAACAGAATCCCGATTGGAGGGACACTTGTTGTGTGAGTGGACGCCCTCCTCCATACTCAAATGATAAAGATACTGACTTGTTGACCCCCGTCTTCACTAGAGTGTCCAGACAAACAGGGCCACCAGCAGCAGATGGTCAGCCAGTAAATGCGGACCAAGTAGTCCAAATAAGACACAATGAATGGAGGCCATGGACCCCGCCAGAGCAGATGTCCCTCATGCAAAACTGCCATGACCCACTGACAAAGCCCCTCCCCTCTGGACATTATTTAGGACAGATCCAACCTAATTATAGGGCAACATGGCTTGACTTAGATGGACTCTGCAGAACTAAAATGACTCCAGGGATGTATCATATTATGACAAGTGCGTTACAGCCATACATGCCACCAGGGGGAGATGGTCCCAGATCTGAGGAATCAGGGGTCACCTTTATACAACAACTCATGTCCTGGTGTCAGGGACAACAGGACAAACATGGGAGTACAGGAGTCCCACAGAGAGTGTACAAGCTTTCTTCCTTCAAATGGAAGACCATTGTGCTGATGAGAATTTTGACATGACACAAATGGGACCCCAGAGAATGTTTTGTAGGGCATTCATGGACAGTCTAAGGACTGACATACAATCTAGACTAAAGACAGCGGTCACTGATTGGCGTACTTGGCATGACCATACTCGACTTCTACAATTAGCGAAGGGTATTGAGGCTGACTTAAAGGAAGCCAAGGCACCAAGGAAGGCAATTTCAGCCACCATTTTAGAAAATCCTCATATAATTAGGCCTCCCTAGTTATAAACTACCATTTACCCTTTACTTCATTTAAAGGTTAGGCCATGCTACAGGAGTTCTCACGCAGAAGCATGGACCCAGGAATAGGCCGGTAGCATACTATTCTGCCAAACTCAACCCAGTAAGCGCAAGGAGCTCCGTCTTGCATTCGTGCCATAGCGGCTGTTGCGGTATTGGTGGATAAATGCTCTGAAATAGTGTTAGACAACCCCTTGACTCCACATGATATTTCTGGTATTTTTATCCAGGTCCAACCGAAATACATTTCTATGGTCAGACAATTGCGATTACAGTGCGCCCTCCTGATGCCTCCCAATACTACCTTTTGTCATTTGCACTGGGTTGAATCAAGCTGATCTTCTCCCAATTGAGGAGCAGGATTCAACAGGGGGAGCAAGGATGAGGTATCTGTCATCTCCACTGACCATGACTGCCTCCAACTAATGGAACAGGAGACAGCAGGTCTTGATTCAGCAGTGGATCATACACTACAGAGTATGGGGGAGAATGGAAAATTCTGTACAGGGTATGCCATTGTGACCCAACATGAGACTGTCAAGGCAGGCTGATTGTCACCTCATGTCTCAGCCAGGAAGCTGAACTCACTGCGCTCACAGAGGCTCTTGCAATAGCAGAGGGTAAGGAAGGGAATATTTACACAGACTTCGCCTATACATTTGGAGTGGCACATGATTTTGGTCCCATCTGGAAGGCCAGGAATTTTCACACAGCAGCAGGCACACCTGGGAATGAGAGGGCAGATCGGGCAACTAAAGAAGCAGCCAGACAGGGACAAGAGCACATAGCCCTTGCACAAGAAAACAGTGCCCCTGAACTAACCACAGAGGCTCTGAAGACATTCCAGAATCAGGTCTCAAGGTAAGAGCGGAACCTCTGGGTGAAGCAGGGTGCCAGCCAAAGCGACAAACTATGGGGGATAGAACAAGGCTCTGCCTCCCCGAGCTTGGTTTCCCATGATGGCCGCTCTTAGCCACCTGCCCACTCATTTGGGAAAGAATGCCATGATATAATTAGTCAACAAACAGTGGATAGTTCCTGTTTTTTCCACTATGGCCACAAGGTACTGCTCCTTTTGCCAGACGTGTCTTGAAAATAACCCTGGACAGGTGGTTAAGACCCCTATCAAGCTTACCCCAAAACCATTGTATCCCTTTCAGTGATACAGATAGACTTCATACAGCTTCCAAAGGTTAGGACCTATGAGCATGCATAAGTCTGCATAGATGCGTTCTCAGGTTGGCCCGAAACTTACCCCATTGCTAAAGCCACAGCAAAGGCCACTGTAGCAAAAAAAAAAAAAAGACTAATGAACGAAGTCTTTTATCGATATGGCCTTCTTGAAGTAATTGAATCAGACCATGGACAGAGTGTTTGCCGTTGGCATTATTCTCGATTAGGTACACTCCTACACTCCTAAGCTCCCTTAGGATTTTCACCCTATGAAATTTTATTTGGGAGTGCACCAAGGTTGGGTATATATTTTCCACAGACCCTCCAACTGCAATGTGATTCACTGACTTCATATGTGCAGGCCTTGCAAAAACATTTGAATAAGGTGCATAACTCTGTATTTTCTTCCATTCCAGACCCGGATGCAGACACGGGCACACATGATCTGCAACCAGGAGACTATGTAATGCTAAAGAAACATGTCCGAGGAACTTTGAGTATACGATTTGAAGGTCCCTTCCAAGTGTTACTAACTACTAGTACTTCGGTAAAACTGGAAGGAAAACCCAACTGGATACACGCCAGTCATTGTAAGAAGGTTTTAAGACAAAAAGAGTAAAGGATGCCGTGGAGTGTCTTCTGGTTATTGATCTCCATGGTGGAGGGGTGGAATAGGCTGAATAATGATGAACCAGATGAAAATAAGCTAATTACACATCACAGAGCATTAGCAGATACCTTAAACAATACTTATTGGATATGCACTCACTTCCCTCTCAGTGCAGCCAGCATACCATACTTAGCTATCCCAGTAACAATGGAAGAAATAATGGGATGGAATAAGTGTTTTAACTCTTTAGCCGCTAATGATACTAAGTATAAGAGGATGTGAAACAAATTATTCTTCTTTTACTAGCAGTATTTCTAGTTTTTAAATGTTTGTTTGCAGTGTTAAAATTATGCGAGAATTGTGAAAAGAACCAATATGAAGGTTACTGACGAGTGACTATAGTGATCTGGAAATAAAACCTGTTTATTTTTCTCATTCCTCTTATGTGACTCCATCTGCGATCTGATTGAACTCATATGCGGAGTCTCTTCTTTCTGAGGATGCTGGAGGAATATTTGGGGAACGATGGTTTCTAGCTAAATCATTCTCAGGCAACCCGTCGGTCTGGGCAACACCCGAAGAAACTTCAGCTATCCCCACCTTGGACTGATGACCCAGACTCTGCATGAAGAGTTCAAAGGGGGGACTTTGAAGGATGGGGTCACGAAAGAGTTAACTCTGAAATTATGCTGAAAATGGACAATGTGTGTATTTACTATTTTCAAGGAAACCTATACAATGTGTGTGTTTGCTGTATTCAGGACATTTATTCGGACAACAAGACACTGGTTTTAACTTGCTCTACCCAGAGTGATAAGACATAGTTACACATTATCTCACCTTATGATGAAGTGAGCAACTCCCAGAATGTATAAAAGCTTGTGATTGGCAAATAAAGAGTTAGTTCTGTTGTGCTCTGGGCACCAGACAGCTTATATGGTTAAGCACGATTGCTTCATTTGTGTTTCATTATATGAGCATATAGCAGACTGCAGCTGCTTCTAAATCACATCCACTCCTGTACTGGACAGTAAGAGTGTGTGATCACTCTCAATTGGCTAAACTTATCAATATCTAAATGCAGTTTTAGAAATAATTGTGTAAGCCTGCTATATCAGCTAGAGTTGACTACTTTGAAGAGTCAAATATCTAGATTTAATTTGTGCAAATATCAATAAAAACTAGAAAAATTGTGTTCTAAAACTTTTAACCAGTTGTGTACAGATTAAACTTTTTTCCATTCTGTTATCTGTAATGTAATCATAATGTGAAGAATCAGTAGCATTTTTCTTTAACCTGAATGTCTATCTTTTATCATCCTACTGATTGAAGTAGAGAAGGAATTTTGGCTTCTACCACATAGCGTTTTTTTCTTTTCTCTGGATCAACACTATAGCACAATAGGCTGAACTGGATGAACGTCTGTCTTTTTTCAACCTTTCAAACTATGGACCAAATGTATTAAAACTGTCGAGGTCTAAAACTTACTTTGTTGCCCATAGAAACCAATCAGAGCGCCACTTTCATTTCATATAAAAAATTAAAGGGGCGTTCTGATTGGTTGCTATGGGCAGCAAAGTGAGTTTTAGACCTAGACAGTTTTCATACATGTGGCCCTATGTAGATATATGTAACTTTGCTTTTTTAAATCCACAGTTCTCGACTGATTGATTTCATAATATATCTTTGTGGTCAGAATTCTGTTTTTCTGATTTGGGGCCAAAATCCTCTGACTTGACATGTACAAAAAAGATTACTTACTGGCTACCTTCTGTCATCATTACAGGAGTCAATGGGAGCTTACTTCTTGCTTTCTTATTATTAAAGGGATATTCCTATGAAGCCATTTTATTCAGAACTTCCATTGAAATAAATGAGGTGGACAGCCACCATCAAGTCAGAGAGTTTGTGGCCCCAAATGAGAAAAATAGATGGCTGACTACAAAAATATATTATGATATCAATCAGCACAAAACTGTGGACTTAAAAACTGCATGATGATAAAAGGTAGACAAGCAGGATAAGGAAAAATGCAATATTTCTTCACATTATGATTACTTTGCTTTTGTTACATATTTTCTGTGTTTAAATATAGTGTATACATTTTGTGCAGTTCAGGCCTCTGATGAGTCATCTATTTTAAAGCAAATATCCAGTTTTAAGTTAAAATAATATATTTCCTGTCTTATATGTCATGTGGTAAGGCCTTCTTGTTATTTTTTTCTTCAAATTTTGTTGTTTGCTGGTTTTGATCTCAGCTTTATCCGTAAAAGCTATAATCAGTAACTAAGGTTTATTTGTACAGTGTAAGAGGGTGTATGTGGCAATATGAAATCCATCTTCTACCATATCATAAGCTCCTGCTGCTGTGTCACACTGCCATAATGAAAAAAGGATTTCCAGTTGGAACAAACTATTAAAGGACATGTTTTTATTAATGGAATCTATTGATTTGATCGCAGTAATGAGGAGGGTATTACTGAGGTTAGCATTGAGATCAGTTATTGACAATATATTTATTGATGACCTGAAGGAATACTTACAGAATAAAAATTGCACATTTTGCATAAAATACTGAGCTTTGTAAGATTATACAGATATGAGAACAGTATTATATCAGAGCGAGATCTTGAAAAGTTTCTTTTACTCTCTTTTACTTGGACTATTTTAGAGGATGATTCATGTGTTGCAGGGAGAGTGCAGACAAGCTTAAACTGGGCCACAGGGAAGCATGGAAAACCCACAGGGGGCCTTGTGCATGATGGACCTATGGGCCTGGCGTGCAAGCCTCGGGCAGCTCTTCAGGGCTATAGGTTGATAAAGAGAGGCAGAAAGCAAGACGTACAGTAGAGCTCAAGAGTTTTGTACAGTATGTTTAGTCATACACAGCAGCAGTATTGTGGGCCCCTAAAATCAACTCCACTGGTGGGCCCCATTTATCAACTTCACTGGTGGGCCCTAAGAATCAACTACACTGGTGAGCCCCAGGCACCCAATTTTAACTGTGGGTGCAGATGTACTTGGATAGAAGATAAATAAGAGGTTGAAGTAGTGTTTTAAATAGGGATCTGGGATGAGGGAATCTCCTATAGCAGGCAAGATGGTGTACACAGAACTGGACTTATTACTTAAGTTAGGGTTGAATAGAGAAAGAATTTTGAATAGCAAGTTAAAATAAAAAAAATTCAAATACAACTAAACTGTATAATAAAACATGAAAACTCACAAAATGAACTAAAATTAAAAATCTCAGATTAAATGTATGACATAGTGAAAACAACCGAAGATCATTGACGTTGTTTTGGGTAAAACTACATGGAAAAAAACAATAATAAAATAATTGTAGGGGGTCTGCTATATACCACCAAATATAATAGAATCCCTGGAAAATCTGCTGCTAAAGCAAAAAACACAAGGCAGCAAATCTTTAGCATGTAGTTATTATAGGGGAATTGAACTGCCGAGATATAAATTCTTGAGTTGAAACCTTTGGATCTTATAGAGGAAACATGTTCAAGTCAATAACTAACAAACATTTCCAAACTTGTACAGAGGAAGGGCTGTTTTTGTTCATAATATTAAAAAAGACAGAATATTTAAAAGTGCATGTTGAGGGATAGTCAGTGATTATAAATTAATACATTGCCAATTGTCTTTTAATAAGTTGCTTTGTTCAGGAGTCACAAAAACACTGAACTTTAGGAAGGTAAAAATTTAGTAAACTTGGAGATGCCCTTAACCTTAATGACCAGAGTAATGTCTTCTAAAGTAAGTATATGCACTAAATTGGAAACTTTTAAAAGAACCTTAATTTTAATTTCCATGTGTGATGGGAATCGAAGTGGTTAATAAAACAGAAAACCAGTGTGGATACATAAAATATAAGGGAGAAATAAATAACAAAAACTTGAAAAAGAAAGGCAGTGATGAAGCACTAAAAAGCTCTAAGGAAAACGAAAATTGATTGACCATCATCCCTATATTCACAGGAAAATGAAATGTCAAGTGAAGTAAAGGAGGATAAAGTAAACCCGCAATCAATTTCATCTGTCTATACTAGGTAGAAAGGAAGAGCTTTAAAAAGACTAAAATAAACAATCACCTAGTCCAGATGGCAAACAGTCCCTGTGTTCTGAGGAAATTAAGCAATATGCTACATATGCTAAGATGACATGGTCTGTTCCCAGGGGCGTTACTACCGGGGTAGGAGATGAAGCAGTTGTTACGGGGCCTGGGCCGTTAAGGGCCCAGAGCCACGAAGCAGCTGCTACCATGTCTGCTACCCTGGTAGTGCCACTTTTGCGCACGCCGGCAATGAACATTACAGTTCACTGCCGGTGGGGTGGAGCTGCGAGGGGCGGCGCATCCTGCCTTTGAACGCCCGGGCCCTCTGTCCCGAGCATTCAAAGGCAGGAGTGCCCGGTCTTAGCAGAGCGCTCCGCTCTGCTAATCTGCCTGAAAAGCCTAAAGCCTTAGGCCTCAGTGCCGATGTGGGCAGTGCAATGACATCGCATCGTGGTGCCCACAGCGAGCACAGAGACTGGAGCGCGTCACATCGGGAGAGCGTGGAGAGAAGCAAGTAAGCTAGTTCTTATTTTATTTAACAGCCCTGCCCATCTATATGGCCCCTATAGTTACCAAATCCCTGCCTACCTAAATGGCCCCTATACCCTACCTAAAACCCTGCCTGCCTACATATTTGACCCCTATAACCACTTAAACCCTGCTTACCTATATGGGGCCCCTATAGCTACCTAAACCCTGCCTGCATATATGGAGCCCCTATAGCTACATAAACCCAGCCTGCCTAACTATATGGTCCCTATACCATACCTATATGACTAGAGATGGGCGAATTTCTCAAAAATTCGATTCGGTCACTTCGTCGAATTTTCCGACAAAAATAAATTCGGTCCGAATTACTTCGGCACAAATTGCGTTAAAAAGCAGCTATTTCCAGGGTGCACAGAGCCTGCCCGGGTGCTGTTAACAGTTGTGCCATGCTTAAATATGCAGAGGGAGCTTGTTTGGTTATGGACAAAAGCCGATGACTGCCGCCGCCTAGAATCGCTTCACTATAAAATTCCTTGGGCACTTTAAAAGGGCAAAACCCGACCAAAAAACTGAAGCGGGAAAGTAGCCTGATAAAGTCATGCCAAACGAAAGCTGGAAAAAAACAAGCTGAGAGCTCAGGTGGCAACATTAGGACAGAGAGGGGAAGGGGGCACCACAGCACAAGGTCAGGCAGTGGCACAAGACTTTCTGGGGTGGCAAAACACGAGGAAGGGGCACAAGACTGAGAGCGGGGGTTAAACGCGGCAGCACATGGGGTCAGCATGGCAAAATGACTTTCCGGAGGGGGCAAAACAGTATTAGGCCAAATTTGGCACAAAAAACAGTGTGGAGGTCAGACAGCAGCAGCATGAAAACAGGCGGGGCACAATGACAATTGGAGGGGGCAAAAACAAAAATTTAGGCCAAGAGGGGCACAATACCACTGGGAGGCAACCAGGATAGTCAGAGGGGACAATACATTTGGGGGCGGAAAACAGATTAGGCCAACAGATGGCCAATACACAGTGTGGAGTACGCAACAGAAAGCATAAATCGGGAGTGGCAAAAAGACACAGGGGGGGACGCAGGAGCACAGCAGCAGCATGGGTCAGGGGAAGTGCACAAATGACATTTCTGGGGGTGGAAAAACGGGGGAAGCCACAGAGGGGCCCAAAATGACTGAGAGCGAGTCACGGGGGCAGCAGCTGGGGGTCAGGCAGTGGAAACAAGACACGTGTGGAGAACATGGCAGCGCCACAGCACAGCATGAGGTCAACAGTGGCACAATACCGTGGGGATGTCACGGCAACAGAACACACAGCAGCTGAGGCATAGAGGGGCACAATGACAGAGTTTTGAGGGTGGGTGGCAATACCATCCCGGGTAAAGATGGGGAAGGCAAGGGAGAAACTGTCAGCAGATGTGGGGCATCAGGGGTGGGCCCGGCATCAGAATAGTGGCTGAGGCGGAAAAGTTTGAACCCAAAACTGACCCTAAAGGGATTGGGGTGTGAAACCCCGGGGGGCCGACACCCTGATTCATCTTGACAAAGGTCATCGTTCCACATTTCCCGGGAAAAAAGCGGGGTTTTCCTTGGGGGTAACGATGGCCCCCCCCCGAAAAAACCCACTCTATGCCACCTTTCTGGCCGGCAGGAAATTTTTCCACTGCAAACTCGGGAAATTGCGGCCACACACCATTTTTGGGTGCCCAGTAGTCCGCGGATTTTTTAACGAGGTGGGAATGCTTCCAAGTACCACAACCTGTTGGGTTTAGGGTCTCCAGGGCCTGCTGCTGCTGCTGGCCAAAGCCCTCCCACTAGGCGGGTGAAGGAAGCTGCCATCATGACTCCGACTTAGGTTACTATGATGGAGCGGTACTCTCCCAACCCCCCCCCCCTTCCCCCACCGGCCGCGGCAGTAGTATTTTCCCCGCTGGGGAAACCCCCCCGGCCAAGCCCCTTTTCAGGGGAGGACATGCCGCACTTTGGGCAGGGGCAACTGATTACGGATGACCCCCCCTTTATAGTATTTTGATTTTTTCTTCCCTCTCAATAGGGGGGAAAAACCCCCTTTTTTTGGACCGGTAGCGACCCACGGGTGGAGGGGCCAAAAGTCATCCCTCTCCCGGGATCTGTATTCGGCTTCACTCCGGGCAAATAAGCATGCTGGGGGCCCAAAATCTGACAAGTGTCTCCGAGGGGCCCCCTGCCTCCATTTCCACTGAAATACTGCCCAGGTGCTTGGGGGTCATCTCCCCTGGGTTTTTCCTCATCCCCATCCCCCTTTCCCCCGGGGTGCCCCTTGCTCCTCCTCTCTTGTCACCGGGGGTGGGAAAATCCCACCATTTTCACCAAAACAATGTTTTCCGTTTCCAAAAGTCCTCCCCCTCCTCCCCCCTTTTCCCAGTCCCCACCGGACCCCATGGGGCCCGGGGATGTAGCCCGCCACGTCTCCAGTCCCCTGCCCAACAGATTTTTTCAGCATCTTTTTCCAGGACAAAAAGGCAGGGGGAATACGTTTTTTTCATCCCATAGTCCTGGCGACTGACAAATAACTTTTCGCCCCCCCTCAAGGGCCTCAAAAAACCCCGGCAGTGTCCCCGGCAAAAAGCTGCCACTGGTTTGACAAAAAAGTTCAAAGGGGAGAAATTTTCTTTTCTGCCTGGATCATCAAAAAAAAATTAAAAATGGGCCTTTCTCTTTTTCTTTACAGCCCTTTCCAAAAAAGTGAAAGGGCGGGAAATTTTCCAGGGGGTTTTTTGGGGGAAACCGCATATCAGGGGGGTGTTGGGGGGCCCCATTCTGCCCTTGCAACTCGAGGGGGGTGTTCCTGGCTTTGTACGAAGGGATAAATTCTTTGAAACAGTTTCCTGGCCTTTTTTCCGGGAAATGTTCGGGAAGGGAACCCGGGTGAAAGATTTCGGAAAACCCCTTTTCAAAACCAGATTGAAAACTCCCCCATGCGGGCCAATGGACCTTCCCTCCTCGGTGCGGGGGGGGGACACCATGTTCCCCCCCTTGGGTCCGTCACCATGGCCGATTTGCAGTTGGCGCGGAGAAAGCCCCCAAAATCGATTTCTTGCCCCCTACCGGACAGTTTCCCCCCCTGTTATTTTTTCCCCCGAGGCAAGCCAGGTTAAACTGCGTTTACCCCACTTTAGGGCCCCACACAGGGGTATGAGGGGCAGTACTTGGGAGGGTGGAAAAAGGTGGTGGGGGTGGAAGGGGGAGGAAAGGGGAAAATTGGCGTCAGGTGGGCCGTTTTAAAAAACGTGGAAGGAAAACGGCTCCCTGTCCAATTGGGTTGGGTTCCCGGGGTTGGGAAAACATTCACCCAGGGGGGGCCGTAAAGGGCAGTACTGGCCCTTACCCCTTAGTTACAACTCCAGACCCGCGCTGCCCCTGCACCTTGGAACAAAACCCAAAAAGCTCAAGGGCTGACCCCCCCTTCTGTTTTTACCCTTTTTATGAAGGGGCCCGGACGCCTTTTTTGGGAAAAAAATTAAAGGCTTGGGGAAATCCCCCATCCCGCCGGGACAAGCCATTTAAATTTCCTGAAAAGGGCAAAAAGCCCCATTTGGGGAAAAGGGGGGGCGAAATAAACCCAAAAACTTGGACAGGAACACGGTCCCGCCTGCACCTTAAAGGAATGGTAGGGCCATTCGTTTTTTTTCCCTTTTCAATGGCCCCCGGGTGAACACCTTCTGGCCCAGGGGTAGCGAGGAGGGAGGGCCCCGGAAACCGGGGATTAAGTCCCAAAGAGAAACAAACTTTCCCCTTTTGCAGAGGTGGTTGGGGCCCCTTTACTGGGGCAATTGGGAGCGTGCCCCAGGGCGCTGCTTCTGGGTTTCTTTCGCGGCAGGTTGGGCCAAACCCCATCCCAGCCAATTTCCCCCAAAGGGCCAAACCGGGGGGCAATGTGTTGAAAGCAAAGGGCCCTGGTCCAACGTTAGCTCCCCCGGGCCCCCTTCACTTTCTGCCCCCAGATTCTACATATACCCATATTTGGCTTCCCTTTCCTTTTTCCCTTAAACAAAGAACTGCCACAAAACCCCGGGGTATTTGGATTTTTTTAACCCCCCATTTTAAACCCCGCTCCCCCGGGGGGGTCCCCCGTGGCCGCTACTTTTCTTGACCTGGGGAACGGTTTTTTTTTTCCCCTTTCCGCCCTTGGGTCCCGACCTCCCCCACTGCTGCAACCTGCCCGACTCAAAGGCCACACACCCACTTCTGGCTTTCCTGCTGCCTGACCCCCGCCCAAACTGACCCCTCTTCTCCTGAGATGAAAAGCCCAACCTCAACCCCCCCCTCCCAAGGGGTGGTCGGCTACATCAAACATCAAATTTTTTGTTTTTAAAACGTTACGTCTGTCCTATCACCGTTTTTGGTAAACCCAGGGGGGGGTGTCCTCTCATAAAAAGACCCTCCCATGCCACCTCCAAAATTTTAAAACTTTGCCGCCTACTGGGAAGAAGCACGATATTGGCCCCATTTTTTTCGCTGGGCCCAAATAAACTGTTTTATCCTGCTAAAATAAATGGCGCTTTTAGCCCAACCCCATATTTTAAACCTGGCTGGGAACCGGATGGGACGAGGCGGCTGGGGGACGGTGAGGGCCGCTTTAAACCCTCCCCGGGGGTGCCAAAATAAAAAGTTTTTTCGGGTTCCACCGACCCCCTTTGGGTGGGGTTTTTCCCGATGTCATCTGGGAGGAAGAAGGGGTTACCTATTTAAAAACCCAAACAAAACCCCTTGGGGTTTTTTTTGAACAACACACGGCCGCTAGATGACAGCGGCAGTTTGTTGGCCCCCCCCCCCCCCAAAACCGAGGACCCCGCTTTTGGGCGTCCCCTTGGCTGGTTTCTGGGGACCTTGGGCCTGTTCCAGGAATTTTTGTGCCCCTGCCACTCGCAGGGAAGGGGCCCCGCCACCTCTCTTTCTGACATACTTTTTTTTTTTCTAAAATTTTACAAACAAATGTTTTTTTATGAAGGGTATTCTGTAAAATGATAAATAAACACCCCGTTTTTGACTCCAAATGAACCCACTAAGAACTTGGGTAACCCTTGGTATAAAATTTCGCTTCCCAAACCAAAAAAACAAAAAAGGGGCCAGGTTTTTTTTTTTTTTTTTTTTTTTATTTAAAAATTTTTTTTTTTTTTTTTTTTTTTTTTTTTTTTTTTTTTTTTTTTATTTTTTTTTTTAAAAATAATATTAATATTTAAAATCATATGTTTTTTTATATTTTTTTTTATTTTTTTTTTTTTTTTTTTTTTTTTTTTTTTTTTTTTTTTTTTACAAATGTTTAAAACCAAAAAACAGGGTTAAAAAAACCCCCGGGGCATGAAAATTAGGGCTACAGGAAAAAAGAAAAAATTTTGGCGTTGAAAAAAAAACGGGTTTTTTTTTGGGCAGCAAAACCAGCCAAAAACAACGTTTTAAATTAAAAACCCCCCGGGTGGGGAAAATTTCACCAAAGAAATTTTAGCCGCACCCAAAAAATTTTCTTTTAGCGTGTTTTCAATTTCGTTTTTTCCCAAAGCCACAAAAACAAAGATACAGTTGTAATTAACCTTTTTCTTTTGAAATTTGGCAAAAGAAAATGAAAAATTTCGGCGTTGGGAAAAAGACGGGTTTTTTGGGGGGCAGCCCAAACCCGCAAAACAACGCTTAATTAATCCCTTGGGTTTTAAATTGCGCAATAAATTAGCCCGGCCCAAAAATTAAAGGTGGGGATTTGTATTGTAAAAACGCTGTTTTTTTTTTAAATGAATAAACAGGAACGGGCTTAATCCCACTTGGATATTGAAAGTTTTAATTGCACTGCAGTGGAAAGCCCACAACCAAACCCAAAAAAAATTGAAAAAAAAGGGAAGTTTGAGCCCCCCCCCCGGCGTCGCCCCTGAGCCCCGGGTCCCCCCAATTTTAAATGCTGGGCTCACAAAATCCCGGGCCGGGCCCCTGATTGGCTTTAAACCCCTGCAAAATGTCCATGCAGGCTATCCCCTTTTTCCCTCCCCCAAAAGTGCTTTTTCCCCCTTAGCCCCCATTTGCTCGCAGCCCTTTTTTCAAACCCAAAAGCCCACTTCGGGTTTACCCGAAGAAAAACCCAAAGGGTTTGACTTCGTTCCGAACCGAAGTTTTTTCCCCCGAAATTCTAAACGAATTCCCCTTCGTTAGAATCAATTTTTGCCCAAACTCTATAAAATGACCCCTATTCCTACCCCAAACCCACCTAACCCATATGGGCCCCTATACTCTAAACCCAAACCCTGGGCCCGCCTACCCGTATTCCCCCTTTTAAAAATACTTAAACCCTCCTGCCTACCTATATGTGGCCCCCCCCAGCAAACCCAAACCCCCACCCACCTATAAAGACCCCTAAAACCCACCCCCAAACCCAGCCTGCCTACCTTTGGCCCCCCAAAAGTACCTAAAAACCCTGCCCACCTACATTTGGCCCCCCCTTTTGCTCCTAAACAATGCCTGCCTACCATAAAGGGCCCTATTTCCCACCTAAACCCGCCCGCCTACCTTTTATGGCCCCCTATAAGTCTACTAAAGTCTGGCCCCCCCTTTTTTAATTTGGCCCCCTATACTTAACTACCAACCTACCCCTGGGCCCCCCCTATACCCATCACCCATGTGGGCCCAACCCTATACCTATCAAACCCACGTATTTGGACCCCACCTACAACCTAAACTGTGGCCCACCTACTACCTAATTTAAGGGGCCCCTACCTGGGGGGACCCTACCAGGGGTTTTCCCCCCCAAAACCCTAAAAAAGGGCCCCCAACCTTTTCCTAACCTTTTAGGCCTAAAAATACTGCCCACCCTAGGCCCAATTTACCTAACCTTTTCCTACTTGTTAGACTTCCCCCCACCCTTAATTGAAGAAAAATTCCCCTAACTAAAACCCTAAAACCCCCCCCTAAAAAGGAAACCCCCCCCCCAATTTTTAACCCCTACCCCACCCCCGGGGCCTTTTGTTTTTTCAGGCCCTTTTTTTAATTAAAACTTTTAACCCCTAGAAGGGGGGTTTTACAAAACTTTTTTTTCCTACCTAAAGGTTTTTCCCACCAACCGATCTAATGGGGGGGCCAAACCCGATAAAATGAAATTTGGGGAGATACAGGTCATAACTGTAACATAATCTCCAGAGGTGAAATTTCCCTATTCCCCCCCCCTCCCTTCTAAAAGACTGGGCCTCTAACATATGGGCCTGTACCCACTCTTCCCCCCCCTTTTGTACAAAAAGGGGGGGCAAGGAGTGAGAAGCCCGGGAAAAGGGGGAGTTTCCCAAGAAAAAATGGTTTCCCCAAACTGAAAGGGGCCAGTGGGGGGGCCGGGAGAAGTCATCATGGATTTCGACGGAAAAAGCAGAACAAAAGGGGAAAATCAACGACTCTCAGAAAAAACGCACCTTTAGGTCACAAAATGGTAACCCGCACATACACATACAGACGCAAAACCCCTGTTTTTGCAGAGGGCCTGTTTACATGTATTACCCACAAAATTTGGGCACTTTTTTGGTGGGGAAATGCAGTCTGTAGGGCACCTTGTACACTGGAATTTTAAAATATATGGCGGGAGTATTTTAAACTTTATTTTTGTAATAGTATAAAGGGTTTTTTATTTAGTCATTATTTGGTGGGGAATTTGTGGGCGTTTTCTTGGGAGTTTCGCTATTGGGTAATGTTTTGGGCTTGGGAAAGTGGATTTTTTTAAAAGTAGCATATGATGGTGAGGTATTCACCCTTGTAAATCTTAACTGAATGAGGTCCCATAAATTTTGTTCAGGGAGCCGGGGGGGGGGGGGCAACCAAAAGTTTTCTATGGGGCCCCCGGGTTCCTAGTTACCCCCCCTGTCCGTTTCCCCGGGCCCTTTTACTTTTGTAACAAAGTTGCCAAAATTTAAAAAAGGGGGTTTAAAAAGTAAAACCCAGGAAAAAACAAGACAATAAAGGTTTTTTAAACTCAAATTTTGGGAAAAATGTTTTAAAGGGTTTTTTTAAAGATGTTTAGGAAAAGGGGGGTTTTGAGGTATCACCCCCCCAAACTTATGTAATAAGCTTCTATGAGGAGGTAAATTCTAGACTGAACAAAGGTGAGTTATTGAGTTTTACAAAGCCTTTGATACCGTGGCACATTAATAGTTGATTCCAATAACTGAAATGTTTGGGCTGGATAAGATGTTTGTAAGTGGTAAGTATCTCAAAGACTGAGTCACAAATACTAGTAGAGGTACCAGAGGGGTCTCTTTTGAGCCCTGCTGTCTTAAAAGGGGTTCTATTTTTTTCATTCCACAAAGTATACTAGGGCACATTTATAAAGGATTTTCACAGAATTCTGGCACATCTTGTGCCAATGTGTATGCCTATATTTCACAGGTGAAGAGGTTTGTATGATATCCCCTACAGTAGAGTTATTACCATATTTTTCAGAACATAAGACACAGCATTTACAATTTGGATTAAACGACATTATAATTATATTATAATTTTATAGTTTGGCTTATTACAGACGCAACGCTAACAATTATTTTAACTTTCTTTTTTTGTACAAAATAAAGGGGTTTTGCATTGCATTCTTTTGCGCAATTGACAGCCAGGGGTTAATTAAGCGTTGCTCTGCTGTTGTGGTCACTAAAAGAAACCATCAAACCATCGTTTTCACCGCCAAAGAAGCAATTTTGCCTGTAGCATAATTCATATCCGAAGGTTAATTAAGCCTGTTTCTGCTTTTACATTCAGTAAAATACACATACAAGTAAATTTTTTCCTGGCCATTTGGGAGCGCAATTTATATCCAAGGGTTACCCAAGCTTTTACTGGTTCATTTGAAGTCAAATACAGGTGTATATTTATCATATACAGATATCTTCATCAAACAGTGTCTGTACATTTTAGAACAAACAGTATGTCAGACAGAGAGGTGGCAGGCTCTTCACCTGCGAGTGGCAGTGGCACAAACATTCCTGGACAGAGCCGTCTTAACAGCATTAAGGGCCCCTGGGCAGAGATGTGAACTTGGCCCCAAACCAATGCAGAAAACAGATAACACATCATTCCCAGCACATTACATGATGCGTCATGGGGAAACCCTTAAAACGAACATCTTTCACACAAAAACAAGCCCTCATGTGTAGATAAAAATAAAAACACTCTTTTTATGCAGAATTGACATACCCCAACCAGGGCCGTATTTACGCTCAGGCTGCTCTAAGCTCTGAGCTTGAAAACGCCCCTCAACTAAAGAGATTCACATAACGTATTAAGTAATGTGGGCTTAGATACACAGAGCCAGCAGATATTATAACATCTGATAGGCTTAGATAAAGCAGGCCAGCAAATGGTGTACACTGATAGGCTTAGATACGTAGGACCAGCAGATGGCGTACACTGGATTGTCTTATATACGCAGGGGCAGCTGAAGGCGTACAATGGATTGTCTTAGTTACGCAGGGACAGCAGATGGCGTACACTGGATTGTCTTAGATATGCAGGGACAGCAGATGGTGTACAATGGATTGGCTTCGATACGCAGGGACAGCAGATGGGCGTACAATGGATTGTCTTAGATATCAGGGACAGCAGATGGTGTACAATGGATTTGGCTTCGATACGCAGGGGCAGCAGATGGGGTACAATTTGGGTTTGGGTTTGATAACCAGGGGGCAGCAAAAATGGCATACAATGGTTGGCTAAAAATACGCAGGGGCCCAAAAGAAGGCATTTCACCCAAAACCCCTCCCCTCCTAACAAACCACCCAACCCCCCCCTCCCCAACCCCACACCTCCCCCCCCACTCCTAAAAACCACAAAAACCCCCCCCCCACCCAAAAAAAACCTCCCCCCCCACCCCTAACACCTCCCCAAAAACCTCTCCCCAAAGTTCACGTACGATCCCCTCCCTACCACATTGTAGGGGGCCCCGAGGGGGTTCCCCGCAGTTTTCCCACACCTGGCTTTGCCTCGGCAAAAAAAAGACACACAAGGGGAGGAAATACTCTCTCATGGGAGCAAGAAATCGATGTTTTGGGTTTTCCCCCCCCGCCAACTGCAAACGGAACCATGGGGGACGGGGCAATGGGGGGAACAATTTTTTCGCCCGCGGCAAAAACCCCCGAGGGAAAGGGCCATGCCCCTGCCTGGGGCAAGGGTTCAATCCCGGGAGTGAGAAGGGTTTCCCGAAGTCTTTACCATCTACAGAAGAATTTTGAAAATTGGGCCCGGAAACTGTGCCCTGCACTTCATCATTCCTACCCAAAACCCAAAAACACCCTCCTCCCAGTTGCAGTTGGGAGAAGGGCCCCCCCCCAACACACCTGATATGCAATGTTTCCACCCTTTTAAAATTCCCCCCTGCACATTTGGACCGACTGTATGAAAAGAGAAAAAGGGCCCTTAACAATTTTTTTAAGGAAACCAGGGGGACAGAGTACTTTCCCCGTGTAAATTTTTAAAGTTTACCCCTGGCAAACTTTATGATGACACCTGCCCGGGGTTTTGGGTTTAAGCCCCAAACGAGGAAGCACAAAAATTTTTCCCCGTCCCCCAGGGGCCCACGGGGTGAATAACATCCTTCCACTTTCTTCATGTCCGGAAAAGAAAGCTGGAAAAAATTTTTTCTGGGCAGGGGGAAAGGAGAAGATGGGGACCCACATCTCCCCCTCCCAATGAGTCCGGTTTGGGGGCTGGGAAAAGGGGGGAGGGGGGAGGGCATTTTGGGGCAGAAACTTTGTCAGGTTTAAATGGGGAGTATTTTTTTAAACCCCCCGGGGGGGCAAAAAAGGAGGAGAAGAGCAGCTGGGGGAAGTAGATGGAGAGGGGGAAGACGGGGGCAGATGACCCGCAAGAAACCCTTTGGGAGTTTTACAGTGGAGATGGAGGGAGGGAGCCCCTCGGAGTCCCCTTGTGCAGATGGGCCCGGGACATCTGATTCTGGCTAGAGAAAACCGAATAGTCAAACCCTCCTTAGAGGGGTGACTTCTGGGTTTTTCCCCTCCCCATTGGAAACCCCCGCTACCATCCCCAAAAAGGAGCATTTTTTCCCCGCTGCTGAAGGGAGGAAAAAACTCAAATAAATTTTAGGGAAATCCCCGAAATCATTTTTCCCCCTGCCCCATGGGCGACAACGTCCCTCCTCCCGACCGGCCCGACCGGGGGGTTCTTCAGGGCCCTGTCTCCCCCTTGCCGCGGGGCTGGGGGAAGGGGGGGGGTAGGACAGTTTCCCAAACTCCACACAACAAAACCTAAAAACTTAGTCACTGATTATCATTCTTTTTTTTCACCCCCCCAGTGAGGAGGGCAGGGCGCCAGCATCAGGACCTTTTAGCATCCCCCGAACCCCAAAAGGGGTGCCTACTTTGGGCAGCACTATGCCATCCCAGTTAGAAGAAACCCCCTTTGGGCCCACTGGGCACCCAAAATGGATGTTTTGGCCGCAACTTTCCGAGTTTGCAGTGGAGGGGCGTCCCCGCCCCCGGGCCCGAAATGTTTTTTCTTCAAGCGGGTGTTTTAGTGCGGGGGGGGGCCATCGGGTTAAAAGCAAGGGGGTAACCCGCTTGTTCCCCCCCCGGGGAAAAATGGAAAAGACTGAAAACCCTTTTCAAGATGAATCAAGCGGGATCGGCCAGGAAATTCCCCACACCAATGCCTTTGCTTTAGACTACAAACAGCCAAGACGCCTCACCCAAACTTGAAGGGAAAGGTCGGGTTCAAACTACCTTCCTCACCCTATTTTGATCCACCCCCCGCCTAATGCCACCCCCATCTGCCTTACATTTCCCAACTTCACCAAACCCAAATTTAAACCAAACTTTGGTAAATTTCCAACCCACATCCACACTCTGCCCTTGTGCCAAATCCTTTACCTCATTTTTGTTTCTGCTTTTTGCTGGTTTCCCTGACATCCCACTTTTTCATTGTTTCCAAACCCCTGACCTCCCTGCCCGCTGCGCTGTTGTTGCTGCTGGGGGGGCACCTCCACACGTCCCTTTTTGCCAGTGTCTGACCTCAAGCTGTTGCTTCCTGCCGCCCTCAACCTTCCACCTCTGTCCCTTGTGCCACTCCCTTTTTGGGCCCACTCCCTTTTTTTTGCCACCCCAGAATGATTATTGTGCCACTGCCTGACCTCAATTTCGCTGCTACCCGTTTGGGGCCTCCACACTTGTCAAAATTTGGGGCCCCTCTGTGGGCCCTTCCCCCAGTTTTTTCCCCCCCTCCAGAATGATATTTTTGCCACTCTCTTTACCTCATTCTTGCTGCTGCTGCCGCTGCCGTAGACCCCAAACCCTTTTGGGCATTTTTGGCCCCTCTGGGCCTAACCCCTGTTTTTTGCCACCCCAGAATGTCAATTTTGCCACTGTCTGACCTCATGCTGCTGCTGCCGTTGGGTCTCCCCCAAATGGTCATTTTTGGGCCCCTCCTGTGGCCTATTCCTTTTTTTTTTTTTTGCCCCTTTTCCCGAATGTCATTTTTTCCCACTCCCCCCTGAAACCCCAAGCTGCTGCTGTTTGGTGCTGCCTGCCCTCCACACGTGTCATTGTGCCACCCCCTGTGGCCTACTCCAGTTTTTTTTGCCCCCCCTTCCCCGTATGCATTATGCCACGTCTACCTCAAAAGCTGCTGCTTAAACCGTTACCCCAAACCTGGGGGGGGGTCATTGGTCCACTCGTGACCTACCCCCAGGTTTTTTCCACCTCCAGAATGTCATTGTGCCCCTGTCCCACCTCATGCGGGTGCTGTGGCTTGCTGTCGTGCCCTCCATACTGTGTCTTTGTGCCACTCTGTGGCCTATTCCTTTTTTTTTTGCCACTTCCAGAATGTCATTGTGCCACTGCCTGACCTCATGCTGCTTGGCTGCTGCCGTCACCCTCCACACTCTGTCACTGATGTTGCCACCTGAGCTCTCAGCTTGTTTTTTTCCAGCTTTCGCTGGCATGACTTTAAACAGGCAACATTCCCCCTTCAGTTTTTTGGTCAGTTTTAAGTGCTCAGGAAATTTTATAGTGAAGCGATTCTAAGAGCGGCGGCAGTCATGTGCGTGTCATACTAAAACACAACATTGTATGAAAGACCAAACGAAGCTCCTCTGCAAATTTAAGCATGGCACAAACGTTCTACAGCACCCTGCAGGCTCTGTGCAGCCTGGAAATAGCTGTTTTTTTTTAACGCATTAAGTCCACAAGTAATTCGGTCCGAAACGAATTTTGTCAGAAATTTCGGCGAAGTCACCGAATCGAATTTTTGAGAAATTCGCCCATCTCTAATTACAGTTTTTCTTTTTTAAATATTCTGCCAGGCCTTGGGGCCTGAAAAACGTAGCTAAAGACTGGGGTCAGATCCCAAATTTCAGCTTGGGGGCCCCTCTAGACAGACATCGTCTGGGACCAATACTTTTCAACAACCCTTTTCCCCTACCTACGGAGGGTGTAGCACATTGCAGAACATTATTTCTATTTAAAGGAATTGTCCAGTAGAAGAAAATTCATTGCAAATAGGGCCAAATAAAAACAAGTTATACAGCCAAAGTGTCTGTTCCCTCTGCCCCTTCCCCACCCCCCCAAAAAAAAAAAACTAAAATAATTTGTGGGGTGAACAGGAAAAAAAAGCAATTGTGCCTTTTGTATTCTGCAGGTCATTATGATAAAAGGGGCAATTTTCACTACCTTTAATGCTAAACCACATAAATTACGCCCAAAACCGTATCCAAAACCCAATATTACCAATAACAACAACTACAAAGCCCAAATAATACCCCCCTATCCTACCAATAGTGACAATCCACCATACTGAATGCCCAAAAAAATATAAAAAAAACCAATAATCCCAATAACGACAATAAGGACAAATAATATCCCTACATCATGACCATATCTTACCACCATAAATGGTTTGAATAATACCATTTTACTGTATTTAAATATAAACCATTACACTAAGACCACTATTACCCCCTACGGGCCATATAGTGGTAGATAGCAGGCTCTGCGCCATATATATTATGGGGCTCTACATTTGGGGACTCCAGTGATTCTTATCGATAGTTTTTCTCTTTCCGTTTCCTTTCTAGTTGGGCAACATCAAATGGCTTCTCCCACCCCCAATTTTCCCCGCGAATTTACCACAAATACATGTTAACCCAAACATGAAAAAGCCCCCCGCAGATTATTAGGCCCCCATTTGTGCCACCAGTTGGTAGGAAAAAAACAAAATATAGTAGACAGCCCCCCAAATTAAACAGGCAGATTGGAAGACACTTGAAAATTGGTCAAATAAGTAGGCAGGCTCTTTCTATTAAGTAGGTAAAGTCCTTTTGGAAGCCCCCCCTAGAAAGGTGGAATGATAGAGCCCCTCTAAAAAAGGTAAAATAGGGGGGGTGGTGGGAGGGAGGTAGGGCCCCTTCCCGTTGTAATCAGTACAAGGGTCCTTCAAATAATAGGGGAGGTAAATAGGGCCCTTAAGCATTGGCAGGGGAAACGATTCCCCATAGTAAGTAGCAGAGAAATTCCTATATATGTACAGGTAAAAGGACTCCTTAAGTAGGTAGGGACGAGAAAAGGCCCCCTAAAGTAATAGAGGGCCCCTTTATTTTTAAAGGGAGGTAATAGGGCCTCTTCAATTTGGGAGTGGGGAGGGAAGTATTCTCTTTCCCCCCTTTTTTAAAAATAATAATAATACTCACTTTGGTTCTCCCCTGTTCCCCCCGAAAAACCCCGGTTTTTTATTCGGAGTGGGCATAGATTCATCACCCCCCCTCGGGAAAAACCATTTCTCTCCGGGGCCCCAACGTAGGCATAGGGTTATGGTTATAAAAGATAGGGCGATGCATCAAAAATTACGCCCCCGCCCCCAGTGGGCTAACGGGCCGTTCAATGTATCCGTTCTTTTCCCAATGCACCTCACAGGTCTATTTGATCCAGCAATGAAGCTTGGTGGTGAGGGGGCCTGTGGCACCCCTGTAGCTACGCCACTGCTTCCGACTGCAACCATTGGTGCCCCCAAATTACATTGCAAGGGTACCAATTGATAACAAAGGGAGCCCCCTTCTTCGATTAACTACCTAGATGCTGCGGTTGCAATTGACCGCAGAATCTAGGGAGCTAAATGGCTGGAAACAGATCTAGCTCTGATTACACTCATTGTATCTGAAGCCTAGCTATACATAACAGCTTGCTCCAATACAGTTAGAGGGGACCCATTTTTAGGGAAAAAAGAGCTTCTTATAGTTCAAAAAATGTAATAATTATCTTGTAGAGGGATTGTATAATGAAATAAACAAAATTTTTTTAAAATTTACAACAGTTTCAAAAATATTAACACAAAAGGGGACAGTAAATTTTTTTACAAAAAGGGGTCTTGATCATTGGAAGTTTTTTTTTTAAAAAAGTGGCAATTTTGTTTTTTTTCTTTTAAAAAAAAAAAAAAAAAAAAATTTTAAACTTTCTTTAGCGCAAACATATTCTGGAGGGAAATTTAAAAATTTAGAGGGGGTTTTAATTAAAAAATTTTTTTTTAAAAAAAACAAAAAAATTTCACTGTAAAAAGCTACTTACAGATTTGACAGAAGGGGTGAGAGCCCGCTCGGAAGCTTACAATTTTGGGGATGAGCAATTTAATTTTACTAAACCCCTTTATCGTTTCGTTTGTCGAAAATGGCAGCTATCTAGAAAGATTTTCGATAGTCATAACCCCAAAATTTTCGCCGATGAAACCCTTAAAGTCAAAGGAGAAAGGGAAAACACCTTCCAATTTTAACCCCAAAAAGGGCCAGGAAAAAGCTGGAATTTTTTTCCACAACAGTCCCAAAAAAATAAATTCTACTCTTTTTAACCCAAAACAATTAGGTTATAAAAGTCACAAAAAAAAAAAAATCAAAAACCCTTCACTATCCCGTCTTGATAAAAAAACCCAAACCCTACCCCCAAATTTTAAAAAATGCCAGAAAAGGGATATAAAATTTTAAAACCCCTCAAAATTTTTTCTTGAACTGGGGCATTGAATATCCCCGTCCCCGGAAACCCCCCAAACATGAGCCCCAAACCTGGCCCGAGCAAAAAATTTTCTTTTAGAAAAGCTATGTGTACAAATTTGGGGGGTGTCAAAGGGCCCCGGGCTGGAAGGGGAATATTCCTCATTTTAGACTATTGTACAGTTTGGCGTGTCAGGGCCCGTGCTGGCACTAATTTTCTGTATAAAGAGCTTAAAGTTTTCCTTTGGGGGTTTTCCCGGTTTCCCGTCTGAAACACTATTCCCCTTTAGTATAAGAGCTATTTTTAAAAGTTTTTCGGGGCAGGTTTTCCCGTGCTGGGGGCACTATTCTCTGTATATAGGGGCTATGTGAAAAGTTTTTGGCGGTTTTCAGGCTCCTGTTTCTGAGCAAATATTTTTCTGTATTAAAAGAGCTATTTGGAAGGGTTTTCGTGTCAAAGGGTTTGTGCTTAGCACTATTCTCTTTAAATATTGAGCTATGTTTTTGGGTTTGGCGGGGTCAGGTCCCGTGCTGAGCACTATTCTCTGAGTAAGAAAAGCTATGTGTACAGTTTGGTGGTTTTAGGTTTCCCTTTCTGGGGCACTATTCTCTTAGTATAGACTAATTTTGTAAGGTTTGGGGGGGGTCAGGTTTTCCTTTTGCCCGAACAAATTCTCTGAAATATAGAGCTATGGTAAAATTTTTGGGGGGTGGGCAGGTTTCCCGTG
>JAODAL010031352.1:0-48573 GCA_025379985.1 Phyllomedusa bahiana
TCCTCTAATCCAGTTCACGAAAGCGTTCCTGCAAGTCTCTAACCTGGGTCTCGAACTTAAATTCTGTAGAGCAAATACGCCGCGACCGCAAAAATTGACCCACCGGGATGGCTTTGATTGTGGCCGGGTTGTGAAATGAGGATGCATGTAAAAGTGAATTAACTGATGTTGGCTTACGAAATATATCTGTCTGTATCACATTATCCTCATCCGTTTCAATTGAGATATCCAAAAATTCAATTTTTCTTGAGTTTGCTTGAAATGTCAATTTAATGTTATATATATTGTTGTTAAGGGAGTTCATAAACTCTGTTAGCTGGGACATCGACCCGTGCCACAAAAAGAGCACGTCGTCGATGTACCTCAGCCAACACTGGACTCGGTCAACCTCAGCGACCACATCATCATGAAAGATACCCCTTTCCCAGTAACCCAAAAACAAGTTAGCATAGGCAGGGGCGCAAGCGGCCCCCATTGCCGTCCCTTGACATTGTAAATAGAAGCTGTCCTTGAACACAAACACGTTGTGAGTCAAGATAAACTTCAACAATTTCAGAATAAGGTCACACAGATCACGGTCTAAGCCACTAAGATGTAGAAAAAATTCCACGGCCATAAGGCCATCATCATGTCGTATACTTGTGTACAATGATTCTACATCTGCTGTTACAAGTAATACCCCTGATTCCACATTAATGTTCCCAATCCGCTTCAGGACGTCCGTTGTGTCACGGACATAGGATGGCAATAATTCCACCAAGGGTTTTAGATAATGATCCAAAAATTTACATATTGGGTCCGATAGACTATCAATCCCCGACACTATAGGGCGTCCCGGCGGATTGGTTGGGTCCTTGTGGACTTTCGGACGTAGATATAGGGTAGGTATCTTGGGGAATTTCGTCAATAGGTAATCATATACCTTTTTAGTAATAATGCCCCGATGAAAGGCATCATCTAAGAGTTTTTCAAGTTCACTTGAAAAGCTTTGAATAGGATTATGCGAGATCTTTTTATAGGTTTGTTTGTCCCTTAGTTGGCGGAAAGCCTCCCTCTCATATTTTACCATAGGCCAGATGACTACATTCCCCCCCTTGTCTGCTTGCTTGAAAACCACGTCCTCTATTGATTGCAATTCCCTTAGCGCTTTCCTTTGGTCAACAGTTAAATTATCTAGACCACGACTTGTGGATAGTTTTTTCATGTCTGATATCACTAGTCTCACGAAAATCTCCACCTGCGGACATATGGACAGAGGGGGGAACCTAGAAGACTTAGCACATAAATGAGAAGGGAACTTACTTGATGAAGACTCATATTGCTCCGCCAACAAGTCCTCCAAAATAGAGATAGCCCTCCTCTCCTCCTCAGTAGTCCCGGTAACGCATTGCCCCCTCTATATGTCATTTAATTTCTTAAGGATTAGTTTCCTCGCAAAGGAAGGTGTAAGTCTTTCAAGGCGTGTAAAGAAAACAAAATGAATTAGTGGGTGAAATGTCAAACCCAAGCTTAGCACCGTCCTCTTTGCCTGAGATACATATATGAGGATCAGGTTGATTACTTCATTTTATATTCTTGTAGAACACGACCATCACCTGAGGAGGAGGGCACATACCTACTACCTGAGTTATTTTTGCCGTTCCTTTGTTTTTGCATTATTCTATTCCGACCACTCGGCCATAATACTTTGTTCGTTTTGATTTTCAGTCGTGAGGAAGCCTAATCTGATGATGTGCCGAGGACACAGAGCCCAATCTCGACTGGTTCGTGATCCACTCCTGCCTATCTCGCCGATCTATAGATTCTTCCAACTTTGAGATCATTGAATATCTCTCTGCATGTTTTTTAGATTAATTTCGCAAATCTCTTTTTCCCATCTCCATCATAATCTTTATCAGTCGAACCTGAAATCTTAATTCATCATCAGATAATATATCTCCAATTTCCGCTTGGAACTCAGTCAGTTTCGTGCTCAATATTATTCAAAGTCTGTAGTATTTAAATTGTATTAAGTAATTCCATGAAGGCCATATTCGCACACTTATTTGCAAGTTCATTCCCATCTACCCTTAAAGGTATCATCTCTATAAAAAAAGCCGGTACCACTTTGACTCATAAGCCCCTTGGTAATCAGCCCTTTGGATAGATATTTCTCCAGAAATGGCCTTGGCCACCAACACCATTGAGCGTTTGTTGACCAATCCCCACCATTTGTTTTTTACCCCTTAAGTCCATATTCTCCTCATTTAAAAACAAATCCAGAATGTATTCATCTTTGAACACCTCGTTTAGTTAACGGTCAAGTAATCACGTGACCTAAAATCCATGTCAAAATAGAGACTGGATTACTGTGAACAAACACAGTTAAGTATTATAATCCAAACGTTAATATCATCCAGAAAACCATCATCACTAGGCTGGGCATATTATAGTGTAAAAGCCCCCCTAATTGTAACATACCCCTCTCAGAAAGATCCATATTCAAACCAAAAGCAACTCAAGAGAGTATATGGTAAAAAGTATGAATAACCTTTATTTTTAAATTACAAATATTAAAATCGATTAAATATGTAATTGACGGTGTACAAAAGTGACAAAAAAAAACCAAAAGACAAAGATCAAAAACGAGCGCAATAGTCCCAAAAGTAACACAAAGTTTTTGTTAAACATTATATTAATAACATATAGGTATATACAATATTTATGCATCGCATCTTGCTGAAAGCTATAACATTTTTTATTTTTCCTTATTCAGAGCTGTATAATAGCGGACTTAATTTTGACGGGAACTCGAACTGACGTACCATCACTCTCAATCTGGATGTTACCATTACTTTGGAGTTTATAGAGTTTTTGATCCGCTATTTTATTTCCATTTTATGTGGCTGCGGGATGAACAATGAATCTTATGTCTGTGATTGTTTTTTTTTTTTTAACGGCGTTCACCAGTACTGGTTACATTAAACCTGACATAAATATATTAGGGCAGGTCTTACGCCCGCGGGCGATACCAAATATGAGTCACTCTTATTTATATTTTTGATCTTTTTTGTTCTGGGCGATTTGCGTTCTGTAAAGACGGAAAAGGCTCGGTGATGCGTATTTTTATTTTTATTTTTCTTGTTTTACCAATGTGTTTACTTGTTATTTTCACTTTTTTTACTTTTTTTCAACATATTATTTTACTTTTTCCCCATAGGGATTTGATGAGAGAATCTTTCAGCGATCCTCATCTCATAGGAATCTGTCGCATAGCTTGTTGCTAGACGGTTCTACTCCCTATGACTAACTGTCAGTCACGATGTCCGGCACTCGAGCCCACAGGGCACGGCCGGAGCGTCCGTTGACCGCCACAACACCAATCAATACGAGGGACTAACCCACGACTCTCCTGCAATGCACTTCTCTGCCTCTCCGCTGCGTCTCTTAAGTTGTCTGTAAGTAGGCCAGAGCTCCGAACGGAGAACCGACACGAGACTCAGGACGGAGCGATATCCTCCTTGGGGCGTCCTCTCTTCTATGATACATGTGTCGCGACTCCATAAATTACGGGGTCTATCCGCGCCCGCTCCCCCCCCCCACCCCCCCAGGGGCGATTCCGGTCGATGGCCAGAGCGCGACGCGCTTTTCCTCGCAGATACTACGACAATCTCCGACTAAACAACTCCAAGAACCACACACACGCGCTCCGCCCGCACTTGCCATGCTCTATATCACCGCAACAGACCACTCCGCACCCTGTCGATCCACCGGTGCGTAACCCCCAATGCACGACCTGTACGTATGTGGATATACCCCAAAGGTCAGTTAAGAGCGGTTAGTGACCTCTTTGATCCAATCATGTCATAAGTAGGGGATCGATCCAGAACATGCCACATCTTCTGGGATGCAATGTATTTGGCAGCCACGTAATGAGGAATATCAACAGACCCCCCCCTCAATCTCTTACCCTCGATGCCCAAAGGTATCTATATAATAAGAGAGCTGGCCGGTGAATTTGCGATGCGGTAACGAGATACTAGTAATGTTCCGAATAAGTTTCGAGTCCACTATTTAGAATCCAAAAAGGCGCTGGAGGCTTCACAACCCCACCAGATATTCGAGGCATGGTTCCCGTCTCTTTGTCACATCTCCAGCAAAGGTCAGGAACATTCCGGGATATATTGAGTGTACTGAGTTTTGGGGACTCTGTACCACGTTACAACACTTTGAATTTAATTCTTGTATTCTACAAGAGACCGATCTAGCCTTAATTGGACAGAACACAAGCTTACAACCAGTCCTCCTCTGAAAAAGTTTCCCTCCAGTTCCTGTTACCACATTCTGGAAAAGCGACGGTGGTTAGATGCGTCTCCATATCTATATACAATATGGATTAAATGCAACGTCTGCAGGATGCACAGGGCTTCAAAAATCAGGTGGGGCTGCGAAGAAAATCCACCTAGATTTATTACCTCAAAATAGTGTCTCAGCTGCAAGTACTTGCAACCTGATATTCGGGGTTCGATATGGAGCCGAGACACAGTCCTTGCATACGATTTGAAGACAGTGCGCACATTAAAGTCTCCCATGAGCAGGTATTTCCGAGCACAACTCCTTAGTAGTCAAAGAAAGTCATTGCGAGGAGATAGTGAATTTCCAGTGTCTACCCCCGAATTGACAATAAAGTGGCCCCCCGGGGAATCAAGTGTTATATAGCCTACCCAAAAGTCGCGAACTATTGATAGGCGTGTAACCTGTGAGTGTTTCAGTGAAGGCCAGAAAACCTAATGCCAGATAAAAAGGGGAGGAACCAGGGTAAATGAGAATAGTGGTCTCCACATAGTCGGTGCCCTCAACTGTTATATCCAACGCTTATGAAGTAGGTACGGTGAAAAGAACCATTCTATCACTCATGGACAGGTCGCATTTGCAGATGCAATATACATAAGACAAGTCCAATTCAGGGTCTGGGAGAGCCAGCCTCGGCCCCTACTCCTTCAGTTGCGTAATTTAAAGTCAGACATCCCCCAAGAGCTATTCGTGCGTTTCTTGTTGAGCCAAACCAAATTGCCATCAGAGATTGTTCACATTGAGGAACAAAAATGGGAAGCATTAAGCCGGGACAGGTCTGACAACAAATACAGGAAGCCTAGGCAGAATGTTCTTCTTTAAAGAATATTTATCCTTCTGATCCAGGAGAAGTCATTTCCTGTCCCATTTAGCTAAATCTCATTTCAATCCTAGAAAATTAGGGGGGTCTAAAAGTTTAAAGTCAAAAGATTTATGAAGGAGGCACTAGGGCGGATTTGTAGTCCAAGATAAGTGAAAGTCACATGGTCATACTCCCACTCTAAAAGGGAACAGACATTTTGCGCAAGTGCCAGCAACTACCGGAAACATAGAAGAATTGAGGGCCATATGCTTTTGGAGTAATTAACCTTGAAATTACTAAGTCTATCTGCCAAAGTATAATTCAGAAGGGTCGCAGAAGAGGAGTCCCGGGCTCACTGTAACATATAGAGAGCAAAAGAAACAATCCGCAAATAAGCAGCGCATTTAATCGAGGCTTCTCCACCGATCTCGACATCCCGATAACCTGTCAGATCCCCTAAAAGGATTGCAATAGGTATTCCATGATGACCACATAGAGGAGTGGCGTCAATTGGCAACCCTGTCGAGTCCCGATTACTGTAGATATTGAATGCTTGGAGGAGCGCTCCATTTATTCTGACTTGGGACGAAGGGGAGTGAAAAGAGCAAATAGTCTCTGGAGCATAATGGGCCAGACCCCGCTGTCTGAGCAGGGCGTACCTCAAAAATGCCAGTCCACCCTGACAAACGGCCTTCTCCTCCGCATCCAATGAGAGAAGCATCACTGAGTTATAACGAGACCCTTGGCATATGAATAAGAGAACGTACTCAAAGCGTAGTTCCTCAACCGCGCCTCCCTACCAGTCACACAGACAAAACCCAACCTGATCAGAAGTATCAAATCAGGCCAAAATAGCATTCAATCTCGTACGAGAGTAGCTTTGCATATATCTGGCGTCCACATTAATTAAATAGATGGGTCCGTAACTGGTACAGGTTACAGCTTGTAATAGCTAATGAAAGCTATCCAGGATCTCAGAGTGAGGTGGACAACCCTTCCCTGTCTATTTTTAATAGCTGGGACATACAGAGAGGTCCCTCTTGTCTCTTAAGGCCATGCGAGCATTCCTGCTTGGTTCTATTAACTCCACATAACAAAACATAACACGACGCCTGCACAAATCTGTCCTATAACGGCATTTTTTGTCCAGAAGTTGAAGGATCTCATGCTTGGTATGAAGTTACATCCCGGAGGTCTGACTCTGCCATATGCGTATGCTTTATGTCCGTCTACATAGTTCCGTAAGTCTCAAAAGCAAGCGACAGTCTAGCCGACGCTTCCTTCTTTAACCTAGAACCATGTGTTTGATCAAAACACCTCGTGGTTACAACTCCACTTCATTATCGCCTCCCAGGTGGAGTCGGAAAGATGGTCACTGAGGAACTGCTCCATTGTTCGTCTAAGATCAGCAAGGCATACAGAGTCGTTCAAGCAATGGCACACATTAAGCGCAGGTAAATGTCTATGTCCACTACTCTGCCGAGTTCCAGATCACAGTGAACTGGAGCGTGGTCCTGATAACAAAATGTTACCAATGGACCAAACTCTTAACACTGGTAAGGAGAAGCATTTGGAGGTAGATATAGTCTAACCTGCTATATCTCTGATGTGGATGTGAGTAAAAGGTATAATCCCGGTAACTCGGAGGTGGTAAGGCGCCAAGCATCTAAAGCTGCATATTATAGAGAAAGCCTTTTTTAAATTTTGTTCCAGTAATTGTTTGAGAGGAACAGAGAAGATGTCCCGAGGAAGGTGTCCCAAATCAGTATCCAATTCCACATTAAAACTCACAAAAGAGGATTTTGCCCTTCTCATAATGCATTACAGCTCGTCAAGGTTGCAACCGAGAAAAGATTAGTTGCCATGATTCTGGGGCATCATACCAATATTAGCTATGGTCAACCTCGTCCCAGCAATCTCCACGTTAACAAAAATGTATCTGCATTAGGGTCAGCTTTGCATCTATCACATGTCACCGGGAGATTATTTATGAAAAAAAATATCCACCCCCCTTATACTTACCATAGGGTTGCAGCTATTGAACCAAAGGGGAAAATATTTATTCCTATACTGCTCACTGTCCCCGATAATATGTGTCTTTCTGAGACAAAGAATTTGGGTTGCGCGGTGTCTATGCATATGATATAAAATTTGGACCTTCTCTCCGGGATATTAAACCCCTTAGACATTAAGGATGAGAGACTTTGAAGCGAAATCAATGTTGAATTAAAATATAAAGCAATAAGATATATTTGGGTTGGCTTACCTCTCATGCCACCCTGTCCAACAAACGTCTGAAGAAAAATTCCACCAAATCTGCACAACCTATCTCACACATCGTACTCCGAACACACACATATAGGAGATCCAAGCCAAGTAGCAAAATCTAGTACCAACTAATCGTTCGCTAGTATAGTCAACTGCAATATACGGGCACAGATGGCCCGTGCGTGTCACCTTGGGGGGTAAAGTAGATAGCACCTAGTACCAAAAGAGAGGAAGTTCTATCGATATAGGAGGCACAGGGGCCTCCTGTGGACCCTGTTTCAACAGATATTATACTAACAGCTATCAATAGCACGCTGCAATGAAAAAAACCTTATATACCCGATAGGCGATACAACAAAGCAAACTGTCCTCAATGAGTTTAAACCTGGGGTGGACTATGAGAGAGATTATTAACGAAACTCGAGCGACCGATCAGGTCACAACCTCCTAGTAGAGAGCAGCAAGAGGTAAGCGCAATTGCAAAACTAAGCACATTTATGAAAACAATTATATATATGCATTCCAACGTCCTTGTAGTAGGGCCAGTCAATCCTCTCGAGTCGCATAACAGACCGTCCGACGCTTCGAGAAACGCTGCTCTTTAAGGAGAAAGAGACATTCTCTCCCCCTGTCTCTGAGAGAGTGGCGGCTCCGAGGGATCAGGTCATGTCCCCGAAAATGCTGTTTCCCATCAGGAAGCGATACATTCGGGAGCTTCAGGGCCATCAGAAAGTTTGGAAGATCATTTAGTGTTTTAATGGTTGACGTTTAGGTCATCCATCGTCACGATTTCAGGCGCAAACGGGAACCCCATCGATACTGGGATCTGCCCCTGTCCTTGAAGAAGAGCCGCAGGGGTCCTCAGGGAGCAACCTCAACCGAAGTTCCTCCTAGAGATGATCAGGATATAGCGATACTGGCACCTTCAAACGGGTAAGAGCTGAATGACGGTCTAGCTTTTTTCATCAATGTCCTCTTTAAAACCGCAATAATAATGGCACACTGCAAATAACATCACTAGGCCTATCTGGTCTTGGCTTGGAGGCCGGAGCGCCCTGTTGCCCTGTCCAGTTTCCAAAAAGAGTCCGTCCGGTTATCCAGCATTCTATTGTAAGATTCTAATGAGAGATTGCATTAATTCCCTGAGGACCAACTGATTCTGGAATGCCCCTGACTCGAATGTTTCTGCGATTCTATTTTAAGCATCATCCACTATGAATAGACTAGTGCTATAGTAGAGATTGCTGGTTTCTAACTGGCGGTCTTTTAAGTTCATTCAGAGATTGACTGTTATGCGCCACAGCATGGGAGGTATTCCAGGGAGTGTAGTTTTGAGTCTGGACTTTAGATACTATTCTGATTGACTACATGCAAGTCTCTGTTCCAGGCGCCTTTTAGATCCTGACAAGTGCGAATCATTTCACGTCTTGGTATGGGATCTAGTGTGAGGGAGTGCTTGCAGTTCAGGGTGCCCTTGTAGCGCCAAGAGAGCAGAATTTCTGTCGCTAGAGGATGGTTGGCCCAGCGGGACCCCAGCATCAGACTGAACTGGCCCCATAACTCCCAATTCAGAGCAAGAATACACAGTCACTGATGGAGCACTGATTGAGAAGCATGGGGGGTGGCCCCAAAAAGCCACCAGGGGAGAAGCCAGGTAAACCCACAGGATCCTGCAAGCAGGAAGAGCCGCGCTCCACACTGTAAGATGGCGTCCGCTCTGAAGAAGGGGCTGTAGATGCCGGCGCCAAATCCAGGCCCGCCAGTGGCGCAAAGAAGTTGCGGATCGGGACTGCAGGTGCCGCAGCCTCTGTAGGTCCCCTCTGGGATCTTTTGGACTTCCTCCGGCTCATGATCATGCAGGGAATAGGCTTTGAATCCGAGGTCCGCACGGAGCTCCCCTTCCACACGTCTACTCTTCTCACATGCTAGGCCACGCCCCCTAAATTTACACTTTCTATATGTTGGCTTACTTTCTAGTTGAACGAGGCAAAGACGTTTGTAGAAACTGTCTAAAACACCTTATAAATATGCTGTAAAGCATGTACGCCATTATTTTTGAGAATTCTGGTTCAATTTCCTAAATAAATGTGTCCCATAGTGTCTGGGTAACTCTACCTTGTATGGGGCTGACTGTGAATTGTCTAGTCTAAATTTACAATGTAGGTTGGCTGACTTTGCCACTAATTGCACAAAAATTTGTTGCACCAGTGTTGTTGCACACTAAAGCATGTGTCTGTACCCAAGACACCACCCCTTTTGTTGGTGAAGGCAAAGAAATGTCTAGAAACTGTCTAAAACACTTAAAGGGAATTTGTCATCAAAAAATTAGTCATTGTTTAAGTCCCGTTTTTTTGTTAAACACATTTTTTAGTAATTTTTGGTTGGTTTTTATTTTTTATTTTTCATATCACTTTAAATATTTTTTAATTCTTAAAGAGAACCTGTCACATAGATTATGCCCCCTTTGCTGAGGACAGAACAAGCTAGTGACAGACATGCTGTTTCCAGCGCTGTGTCCCTTATTCTGTAAGATGCTGTCGTTTTCGTGTATTTAATGCTCAAATCTGCAGTTTTCAGCCAGACGAGTCATTCGAAGAGTCCTTCAAAGAGTCAGTTTTTTTCAAACCCGGCCAATCAGAGGCTAGCCCCGCCCACCTCAACTGATAAACCTATTACTTTGAATAGGTAGAACCATGTGAATAACTGTCACTGGGCGGGGTTGGCCTTTGGTGGGCGGGGCGAACACCTACTCATGAATGAGATTTGAGGGGTAAATGCTCTAAAGCTGCTGCATCTTACAGAATAAGGAACACAGTGCAGAGAACAGCAGGTCTGACACTAGCTTGTGCTGCCCTTAGCAAGGGGGGCATAACCTATGTGACAGGTTCCCTTTAAGTCTTGCAGTTTTCACTTTGGCCACTAGGCCTTGTTTGCACTGCTTTAACAGCAGGCCAGGTAGATTCTTGACAGTAGCTTCATGCACATAGGAGACTTAAGACTGGCTCAGTCCTATTCATTTCTATAGGAGAGTTTTCTAGTCATGCTCTGTGATCTAGGAAGAAATCAGTATGCAGGGAGGTGAAAGGGTGAACTGTGACTATCAACTATTGTGACTGGTGGATCCTGTGTTATCTTTTCACACTGCTGTCGCCTTTCAGTTTGACCCTCTTTGTGCTGATACTGCGCATCCAACTGAGAATCTTTATGTACATAACAGTAAGTGTCATACAATTATCAGTCTTAGTGGCCAAAGTGAAAACTGCAGGACTTAAGAATTATTGAAAAATATTGAAAGTAATATGGAAAATTAAAAAAAAATATAACCAAAAATTATTTAAAAATGTGTTGAACATAAAAATGTGAGTTAAACAATAAGTCATTTTTGATGACACATTCCCTTTAATACATGTGGTGTAAAGCATGTACACCATTATTTTCAGCACAGACTGCACCAAATAAATGTGCCCCATAGTCTCTGGGCAACTCTGCCTGTGGCTCTTGTATGGGGCTGACTGAGTATTGTTCCTCCGCCTTTCTTGTTGGGTGCTGCCTATGATTGAAATAGAATAGGGGCCCAAAGGGAAAGGGGGGGGAAACCCTTTTTTGGGGTTTTTGGAAAATTCTCTGACATCAATGGCGATGCAGATGTTTTGTTTGTTTTGTTTTTTTTTGGGGGGGGGGGGGAATGGAGGGTTAGGCAGGAAAGATCTGTTTAGTGGTGGTTATTTTCATTTTAATCAAAGTAAACCCATGAGGAAATGAAAAAGAGAGAAAAAATTTGTTCATTAAAAGATCTTTAATTTTTTTTGGACAAAAGGGTCAAGGAAGTGAAAAAAGGTTTTTCCCCCTGCGGTTCAAAGTACGTAAGTTGGGGGTTTATAATAAAAAATTGTTATTTGTTCTTTCATTTACGAAAATTTATCGAGGAAATTTTGTTGTTGAACCAAGCTACCAAACATTACAAGAAATCTTTATATTCGAATGACCGTGAATGAACAAATTTTCTGATAACAGTACATTTATTCTCTTAATTTTCTCTACAAAACCTTACAAACAAAAAATGATTCAGCCTTGTTGTTGCACTTGGTATTTCATATGCCACGTGCTTATTTTTGCCCCGGGGTTTTCATTTAATGCAAAAAGGGCCCTTTAAATTCAAAGTGATTTTGTACTTCGGGTAAAACCCCTTTTTTTGGGGCCCTGCTTTTTGGAAATAGGGCCGGCCTCAGGGACCCCGGAAATACAGCATTTGGGAAAGGGGATTTTAAAAAATTTGCAAAACTCCTTTTAAGACTTGTTTGTTTCAAGACTATTTTTGAGCCAAAAAAATTGCAGCCTTTTTTTTTTTTAGTCCCAAATTTTTGCATGTTTTTTTTAAAAACCGTTCTGGGTTTTTGAGGTTTTTTTTTTGGTGTCTAGTAGGGGCGGGAAAACCCTTTTTAATGTAAATACTAAAGTACCTATTGTGCGACTTCATCAGCATTCCTCCTCTGATATCATTGCATGCAGTGAGGTAGCTTAGATGTTCGTTAAGGATGCATATAATCATGGATACTGGAAGAAGCAGAGCAGTATGAGCGGTTTGTGTTGACTAGTTTATTTGAAAGCAGTTGGGATTGCCGTCTTGTGTCTGAGCGGTGGGGTCAGTTTCAACAGGGAGTGCGGAGCTACTGCTGGTCTTTGGGCCGGGAAACAAAAAAAATTTCCATCAAAAAAGGGGTATTTTTGTTGAAACCAATATTTCTGGAAAAATTCACAAAGCCAATTTTTAGTATTTCAGTGTACTGGAAACAATAGATAAAAAAAGGGAGCTAAATAAAAAAAACCCCAAAATTATCTCAAAAACCCCAAGTATTCCCATAGAACACACCCTTTATTTTTAAAAGGGCCAAAAAATAAAGCTAAAAAAAACCCTTTCATTGCATTTACATCAAAAAATCTACCTGGGGGTAGGCCCCCTTCCCCCAAAAAAGGGGTGCCCCCCCCCACCAGCCCCTTTAAAAACCTACAAAAAAACCCCTCTGCTTTTCCTGCAAGGAAATCAATAGGTTCCCATACAGAAAACCCTTTAAAACCCCAATGTTATCTCCTGTTTAAAGCAGGTTTTTTAAAAGGGGAAAAAGGTGTTTATTTCACCAAAATTTCCAAAAATTTTGAAATCCCTTTTTAAAGTCTTTAGAGAGGGGCAAAACTAAAAACCCAAAAATTTAAAAAATATCCCCCTTTAAAAATTTTTTAAAAACGGGCCCATTTAAGCTTTCATATAATTTTAATACCCCAAAAATTTCATAAAATTATAAAAAGCCCAAACATCCCCCAAAAAAGAAAAACTCCTATAATACAACCTGATACAGACATCAATAAGGAAGAGCGCTTTTTAAAGAAAGGTTAAAATAAAAATTACCTTTAAAAATTTTAACTTTGGGGGGTGCGTGGTTTAAAGTTTTTCCCAGTTTGGACTGCTCCATTGCAAGGGAAACGCTTTGGAGTTTATGGTGTTTTCTGTTTTGGGGCCCTTCTGTTAAAACCCATAAAGGGGGCCGAAAAGAAGGTTTATTGGGGTCCGGTTTTTGGGGTTTTGTGCGTTTTGGAAGGGGGTGCTCTCCCTTAGTGTTTTTGAGGGAAAGGGTAATGAAAAGGGGTAAAGTTTTTTGTTTTTTTTTTGGGTTTTTTAAAAAAAGGCCCAAAAGGTTTTATATATAGAACCTAGTGAGTTTTTCACTATTCTTCTGTGACGACGATATTCATGGCAAACCAATTTTATTTAGAATTTCTTTGGGGGGTTTTTTATTATTTTTAATTTTTGGGATTTTCCCATGCATTTAAAAAAAACATATAAAAAATCCATTCTCTTCTGTTAGTAAAGAGGGGTATAATTCTGAAATGGCTGGCAGACTAAAACCCAAGTTTACCCCTTTTTGCTGCTTATTTTTCGTGTATCTTTTTAGAAAAAATAGGTAAAGGGCTTAAAGGGGATTATCGATTCATAGTTGGCTGTTTTTCCCTTTAAGCTTGATTTTTCAGTTCCTGAAATCCAGGGGTGTTTCTTCCCCTTCCCCGTGGGTGTTTCTTAATGAAGGGGGATGGACTTTTCCCCCCCCTTTACTGTTAAAACTCGCTCCCGATCGGGGCCCTTTTTTGTTTGTTTGAGATCCTTTTGGAAGGGCATAGCAAATCCCCTCCCCCCCCCCCCCCCCCTCTCCCCTTTTTGTCTGGGGTCCAAGGGCAATGTGCCCTTCCTTTTCCCTATGGGAGTTTAAATTTTTTTAGAAGTCTTTATGAACTCAGAGCATGTTTTTTTCTTTCCTTCACAGTGAATGTTTGTTACAGTTGGAAACCGGGCCCTTTTTGAAATCATCCAGAAACAGCACAGAAAAATTTCTATGTTTACACGCAAAGGGGCATTTTGGCAAAGGGGACCGTTCTGCTATTTTTGATTGGAAAGCAGCTGCAAATGTTTTCTGGGGCCCCGGTGGCTGTGCAGAGTGAAAAAAGACGGCCCTGATTTTTAAGTGGGGAGAGGCAGGAATGAAAACTCCAGTGAATACGGGCCGGGGGGGGGCCCGACAGAAAGTAAATTTGTTGAGCCCGGTTTAGCCCAATTTAAATGAAAGGAGGTGGGATCCGACCAGCACGGGGAACAGTGTTTACAAAAAAATGGGATAAGGGGGGAAAAGTGAAAAAAAAACGCTTTGCAAATGAAATCCCAAATTTTAAAAGTTGCTTGTTTTCACTGTCCCCTTATTCTGAAGGCCCTTTAAGAAATTAACAACCCCTTTTTAAAGATAGCTTTATTGTTCTCTGGACAGGCCTAGATAAAGATTAGACTAGACCAACAGGGCAATGACAAGAGCAGTACTTGAAAGGGTAATGGGTTAGTATTTTTCTGCAATGGGAGGTTTCCAGCTTTTTTTTTTTTTTTTTATAATTTTAATTTTTATTTAGATTTTACAATTTTGGGTGTGAAAGCAAAGCTTGTCCATTGTTGGCCGAATTCAACAAAGCTTGAGTCAAGGACTAAAATTTTTAAAATTTAGAACAGTTTAAAGGCCCCGTTCACACGGGGTTATTTTAGAAACGTATTTACAAGGATTTCCCATGTAAATACGTTCTGAAAATCGTTTAAAATCAGTTGCAAAAAAAGTGTCACTAAGTGTGGAGTTTTGTAACTGATTTTTCCCCCGGATTCACCTCTACAATTTATTGTAGGTGGGAATCCGTCCGGAAAGAATTTTTCTGTCAATTGTTTTTCCGCCGGATTGCGTCGTCATCCCCGGCGGCAATCCGGAACGGGGAGTTTTTGGGGTTTGGGGAACGACGCGCCCTATTTTTATTGAAATCAATAGAAAAAAGGCTGTGGACTTATTTTGGACGGATTTGCCGACGGATTTTTCCGTCGGCAAATCCGTCCGAAATAAGCCGTGTGAACGAGGCCTTAAGAAGTAATACTTCCAAAAAACATTAGGGGGGAGTTTTTAACATAAGGAGAGGTGAGAGGGGAGGAGGGGGGTGAGGGTAGAAAGGTGTGGCAAGTCCGCTCAAGGTCCAGCTTTAACACTTACACCTCTCAGGCCCATAGTGGGCCTTGACGAGAACCGTTTAGTAATTAATTCTGTGCCAAAAGAAGTCACCAAGGGAAAGTCAGAGAGACAAACTGGAAAGTGATGTACATGGGAGAAAAAACTTAAATATAAAAAAAAATGCATAGTTGCATATTGCTTGTTTGTGAAAAAGTAGATGATGTGTCCCTTTTAAAGAAATGCTGCAACATACAGTGGCCAGGTACATCTGAAACCTTGCCGTATGGAAGCAGCTGTGTGAGTCAGTGGGCCACTCATCCTGTGTGATTACTACATTTCCTCTTCTGGAAAGTAATGCATGTTTTGTTTAGTGGTTGCCATAGTAATGCCTCTCCCTGTGGCCAAGCACTACTTTACTCTTCTGCAGCTTTCCATATTCCGGTCCACCTTTTGCTGGTGCATACAGTCCAGATTGCAATCAAGAATAACAGCAGAAGATATTGTAGCAATATGTTTGTAATGCTTGGAGAAGCAAGTAATCAGAAAGGGTTACAGGTTACGATGTGGTTGACTGTAAATCTGTAGCAGAACCATCACTAAATAGACTTCTAGATGGGAAGTGCTTGATGTTTGCAGCCATTATGGAAGAAATCCTGTGAGTCTGCAATTTTACATGGTCATAATGGATCTGGCATAGATGCACCCCCCTCCTCCTCCTCCACCCTCATCCCTTCCTCCTCAGAGGGAGTGTGAGTCATACTTGCAGCTGCGTAGGACTGACCCTAGTATCCACAACTAAGATGTAACTTCTAGAATCTAAAGGAAAAAGAATACATGCACGTACTCTGTAAAGGTCATTCCTGTAAAATGTCGTCTTTAAAGGAGTTGTCTCACTACAGAGATTGTTTTTTATGTTAAAGATCTTGCAAAAACAAGTCACTTTGCAATACATTTCCATTAACAGTATCCTACCTATTCTGAGATATCCCCTCTTGTATGGGCTGCATCAGCTCCTCAGGTCACTATAGCTGCAGACCTGTTTGATCTCTCCTGATAGGATGCCAGCACTGGTTGCTATAGCTACAGACCTGGCTTCTACTGCAGCCTAGTAGAAGCCAGTAAACACGCCCCTGAATTAAAAATGAAACCGAGAAAACAGGACAAATCAATGTAGTGTGACAACCCCTTTAAAACTTGTGATCTTGCAGCCTCTCCCTTTAACCCCTTAACGACCGCGCACCGTCTTTTGACGTCGGCTGGTGCGGGTCGTTCATCTACGTCTTTTGGCATCGCTGCAGACTAAGGCCATGTCCCCACGGCACGGGTTTTCGGCCGGTTTTTCAGCCGGTTTGCGGTTTTTCAGACCGCCTGAAAAAACGGCCGAAAATGAGCACAATTGTGCTCTATGGAAAACCCGTGCAGCAGTCCCCACTGCACGGGTTTTCCGCCCGGCGGTTTTGTCGCCGGCGGTCCGGCGGCAAAACATAGAACATGCACCATCTTCCGTCCGGTTTTCGGACGGAATATGTGGCATGTCTATGGGAGGGGCGAGGGCGATTCTCCGCTCATCGCGGAGAAAAGCCGCCCCCCCCCGCGGCCGTGGGGACGGCCGGAAAACAGGACAAATACCGTCCGGCAAACCGACCGGTATTTGTCCTGTGCCGTGTAAACGGCCCCTTAGTGAGGTTTGCGGCACCCGGCACCGCAACTGCTCTGGGATCGGGGCTGTACTAAACAGCCCTGATCCCAGAGCATCTCCTGCGAGCAGCGGGGAGCTGGGGAAACCTCCGCAACCCGATGCTTTAACCCTTTGATTGTGGCGGTACGTTACCGCAGCGCAAACAAAGGGTTCCCCTGCTCTGTCAGGTGATCGGAACACCCGGTCACCCGACAGAGCCCGGAGAACGGCTGCATAGTCAGCCCTGGGACCTAGAGTGGCCCCAGAGCTGTCTGTGTATGAATCCAGTGACCAGGACGCACTGTGTGTTGTCCAGATCACTGCCTGTGTCAAACTGACACAGATCAGAATGTATTAGCATATATGAGTATGCTAATACATTACTAAGTGTTTTAAAAAAAAAAAAAAAAGTAAAGCAGTTCTCCCTTCATGGGATTTAAAAAAAAAAAAGTAAAATATATAAAAAGTGTAAAAAAAAAAAATATGAATGAAAAAAAATAATAAAATAAAAATAAATATTTAATAAAAAATAATTGTGCATACATTACACACATAAAAAAAAATCCTACACATATTAGGTATCCACACGGCCTTAAAAACCTGTAGAATTAACCTAACATTTTATTTAGTGTGAAATGTGAACGGTGTAAAAAAATGTTAAAAAAACAAAAAAATTTAAACAAAATTCTAAAAAAATTCTGCAATAATTTCTAAGTGAACTTAAACTTTTCCCCCATAAAGTACAACTTGTTCCGAATAAAACGAGGCCTCAGCCAACTGCATCATTGAAAAAATAAAAAAAGTTACAACTGTTGAAACGCAAGGAGGCAAAAACTAAACCACAGTGCCCAGGGCCCAGTGTGTACACCACATACATTGCCCTTTCGGACAACAGGAATTAGCATTTTTGGTTCTGACTACGTTATCTTTGATCCAGACCTGCTTCTTCTATGTACAGTGTGTTATCTTTGTAGTTATTATTATGTTGTCTTCCTAAAACGCAGACAATAAATAGACTCGCTTGTATTTATTTCCTTAGAAATCACAAACATTACTGAACTGCTGTTGCTTTCCTGTCCTGTTGTTTCCATGAGTCTCTTTTTTTTTCTTCATATTGTGTCAACTAGCAAGGAGAGGAAGATTGTAATCCAATTCCAAAGATTACTGAAGTGTTGCTCACAAATTTAACACATTATGGCAAATTGATAGCAAAGTAAATTTAGGGATAGAACAGTTTACTGATAAATACACATGTATAATAAAACACATATTACCACTGTATTTCCAGGTTGTGGCTTGTATCTTGAGGAGTTTTGGATATTGTGAGTAAAAACATACCCAAGGGTGCGTCCACACGGCAGTGGGAAAATACCGGCCGGATTCTGATTAAAAAATCCGGACAGTATTTTGTTCTCTTTTAACATGGTTTGGGGAACGGTTGTGTCCGTGGTTTGCGGATTCACCCGATCCCCTTCAACCATTGAAAGGCACATGTTCTGCCCGAAAAGCAGGCGGAAGAATGATTATGTTGTAAGTTTTTAGGAACGCCATCGGTGAATAAAACGTCCGGCAGAAAATCCGTTCAGTGTGGACTGCTGAACTGATTTTCTATTAAAGTCTATGGGGATGGTTGACCGACGGTTTACAATCGGTTTTCAAATCCGAAAATGGTCTCAAAATCCGACCGAAAACCTTGCTGTGGGGACGGGCTCTAAGGGAATGTTCACACGGAGCTTGTGAAATACGTATTTGGGTACGTATTCTGCATTCAGCTGGCCTCAGGATTGTACAAGGTGGCAAAAACATTACTTTTTTTAACCGTCTACCATAACATTCTATGGGACAGGTTTTTTCCTCACTTTTTTTTTTTTATATTTGCCTTACAGGACATGTTAATGCTTTGACTTCTACGTTCTTTACGCTAGAAGAAATTGCTGTTGAAAATGTGAAGGAAATCATAAACACTTTCAAGTAAGTTTGATGGTTCTGCTGCCATGTAAAACGTTTACTAATGCTATCCTGAATTCTATGCAAACTCCTGCAGGTTGAAGTGTCTGCGCTCCCTCAGAGCTGCCGGAAGAATAAATATCCAGAAATGACACCACTTTTCATGTGCTGTGTTGGGTATTGTAGCTCAGTCCCATTGACTCAAAAGGAAATGGACTGCAGTCCTGGGTGTAGTCTATGGACAAGGGTGGTGCTGTTTATGAGGAAGTAAAAAACAATGCAGACATTTTGTTTTCAGTCCTGGACTTCGCTTTCAAGTAAAGAAAAAATGTTGGGTTGATTATCTATTCTTTTCTGTGGATATTTACTTTTACTTTTTACTGTTAGGCTGTGTCTACACGGGACTGGTTTACAGTCAGATTTTAAGCAATTTTTAAAATCCGTAAAATTGTAAAGTCATCCCCATAGACCTCAATAGAAAATCCAAGCTGCAGTCTACACACCTCGTATTTTCTGAGGTCGGATTTCAAAACCAACAGTTTTGAAAAAAACTTAAAACATGTTCTATAATTCGCTGGAAAACGACAAGTCATAGTATTGTTCTATTGAATAGAGCGCCCAAAATCCGAAAACTGTGGCAAAAAGCCGTACCAAAAAAATGGGCAAAAAAAAACCGAAAACTGAGTGTTAAATACTGGTCAGATCTAATTAGTATCCGACCAGTATTTTATCCTGTGCCTTGTGGATGCAGCCTTACACTAAGATACTATGGGTAGATTAACAAGGAGATAATTACCTTCCCACATTTGAGTTCTTGGGCAGGGCAAGGGCTCTTGAGGACACTGCCTTTTTATCTAAAATGAGATTGCATTATGATGAGACAAGGTTGCAGTTTGATTGGAAATCCTGCAGTGAAATCTTGACGAGGGAAGACAGCTGAAAACACACGGTGAGCCACATTATTATGACCATCAGCTAATATCCAAAATAACTCAATAATAGGAATTATTCAATTAGGTCCTGGTAGGTTGTCACAGATATCTGAAGCCATGCTGACTGCATCCCACAGCTGCAGGAGGGTGTGTAGTGGAGGATCTATAGACCGAACACAACAATGGAGGTGACCTCACAGATGCTTAATTAGGTTCAAGTCTGGGGAATAAGGGGGCCCAGATAGTATTTGAAAGTCTTAGCCATGCTCTTCCAACCAATTATATTGCTAGTCATGTGACTAATTGCAAATTGTATTGCTGGAAAATCCCATCTACCCCAGAGAAGACAATAGGGTGTACATGATTTGCAAGGATTAATTCATACAAAAATCTGTTGAGAAAGCTTTCCACATGGACGAGTGGACCCAGGGAATGCTACAAAAACATTCCCCAGCACATAATACTGCCACCACCAGTTTGTGTTCTTACAGCAATGGTTGCAGGGTGTTTGTTTTGTGTTTCTCGTCTGACACACCAACATCATCCATTCAATAAAGCAAAAAATGTGACTCATTGAAGAAGCCAACCTTTTGCCAAACAGTGGCGGTAAAATTCCGATATTGCTGTGAAAATGGAAGGCTTTTTTTGTCGAAGCAGCTTCATTAGCAGAGGTGCAGTGACCATTTGTCATCTTCAGAGCCCCAAAGGCAGTAGAGCTCACTGTACTGTTGTTTTAGACACATGTCTGTTAAGCCCCCTTAGAAATTTTTGGCAGAGATCATGTTGGTCTGCCCCCGCTTACCTTCGTAGCTGACATTCACCTCTCACGTCAGTGGAAAGTGAAGCTCCACAGTTTCCCCATTGCTTATTTGCAATGGTGCCTTTTGTCCACTCACAATACACTTTCACCACAGGAGCATGCAAATAGTTCACAAACGGAGCAGCTGCAGAAATACTGCCACCCTTCGCTCAAAAGCCAAGTCATCTCTTTTTGCACCTGTGATAAATCATCCCTTTAACCCATGGTAGCAATGAAGGATATGTGTGCAGACAGTCTATCACACACCTTATATACCCACCAAGCCAGCTCATGATGTGGACTACGCGCTGGTTGGTGTCAAAAGTAGAAAGTGGTCATTATAATGTGACTTAAAGGAGTTTTTCCACGATGTAATGTTGACGTGGGATCCTCCAAAATGGGTATTTAATCACTTTTCTAAATATATGTGATTACAAAAAGTGAAGCCTGGGAGAGCTACAGCATTGCTCAATCCCCCTTAGTTTCCTGAAACTTTACATTAGACCCGACCAAGACACTTGACAAGAGCTGACCTGGCCTTGCTTGTGTGTTTGCACTTCTTATCTGATGACAGGGAACATGAATGAGCTTGCAAGGGGCTGGGGAGAAAGTGCAGTGTATAAGGCTTTCTGCTGTATAGACAATCCACTGGTTGTAATGTTATTATTTGAGTAAACATTGCAGACGCTCCCTTCTTCCTCGCTCTCTGCTCACCCCCCCTCCCTCTCACCACTGCTCATGATTTGTTTATCTTTTCTCCTGGGCAGATAAGAGGTAAGGAACTCACTTCTTGGCAAAACCCCTTGAAGTATGTATAATAACTGCCTTTTGATGTAATATTGGAGTCTAGACCTAGGTAATGATTTTCTGTTTCATTTCTGCACAGGCCTGCTAACTGCCTCAACTCTCTTCGTCATATCTTAAAGTGGGTGACCGGGTAAGTATCAGATGTTAATGATTTTACGTGTTTTATATAGAAGCCCTGTAAGCTTTCAAGCTATCGTTCCAGTAAATAGCTGCTATTGTTGGAAATAATCAGCATGGATGTATACGAGCTTAGCTGCAGAGGCAAAAGACTGGGCTGTCATCAAGGCTTTTATTACCACCTCACGGAGCACTCTTATTGATATTATCTAAGGTCTCAAGTTACATATTTGTTTGTAATGTACACCAGCACAGTAAGAGGAAATGTGTATTTGGCCGGATGAAGATGACTGTATCGTAGTTACGCTGGTGACTCATGCAGGAAGTTTATGAACGCTGATATACCAGGTTGAGTTTATCCACCTGTAGTAGTGAGAGCAAACGCTGCTATAGATGAAAAGCTTGCATGACAGAATGGCATATGCTTGCATGAATAATTCAGTCCTTGTCTGTGTTATATAGAAGGCAACCTTGGCTTGATCCTGGCCGCCATCATATTTTCTCTCCCTCCCTCCACTCAGGTGTGCTTGCTACAACCATTTATATTCCAAGAAGGTCAACGATGGAAAATATCTAAAAGTTTGGGTTGGGGATCCAGTATGGTCATTTAATCCACAGTTACTAAACTATATGGGAAAGCCATATAAATGATTTGTTTGTATTTTTTGATAGTGTTATTTTTTATTTCCGCTAAACTATTTTTTATTATTTTTTTAGTCACGAGGATGGATCCTATCTCCTGAGCCATGTGTCTGGTGATTCATCTGTCTACCTCTATAAAAGTACCACAGATCACAAAAGAGGAGGGTATAATCTGCATGATGCCCACTGTAATGCTCCTAAAGCACCATCATCGCTGTCTGTTCCCTGGGTGCTTTTAAACCCAAATTTGTTGTTGAAATATCACATTCAACATGGCCGTCCACCTTGCACCTTCCCACCTGCTCCAGAGAAGGATCCAGGAGTCAACAAAGTAAGTGGTGAAGTAGTAAAAAACTGCGATCGTGTACTGCTAGTTCCATGTGGATTTCTGCACATTCCTGACACTGGGGGTAGACATTATCCACAGTGTAGAATGTTCCTGGAAATGCTGACTGTCCCTGGCAACTCAAATAGTTTCCAAACTGGAATATACAGAATACAGCACTTTTGTTGTTTTTTTTTTCTTCAAGTGTAGAATTCTGTTTCTACTTAAAAAAAAAAAAAAAAAATTAAATCTGTCCAATCAAAAAAATAAATTATAAAAAAAAAAAATCAATGAGGTGTGACCACAACTGTAAGGCAGTAAAGAAAGTTAGAAATATGTTCATATTTTACCACCGTTGTTGTTTTTTCTTAAGCAGGTTATCCTGTAACTAATATTTGATGGGTTGTCAGTCTGGTTGGTGTTGCCCTAGTAACTAAGAAATAAAGGGGCTTCAGGAGTCCTCCCATAGACCTACTTCGTAGCAGGTAACTTTGCTGTAGCCAAAACCACACTGGATCCACAGGGCTCAATGCAATGAAGGCACGCCACCCATAGAAGACGACCCTCACCCTCCTTACACATCTTTTTAAAAGTCGTCTTTTATTGTGCCCAAGCCAGCGGACAGAATATTTTCCATTGTTTTGACACTTTTACAGTTGGTTCTTTTTTTTTTTTACCCTTTTAGGGTATGTTCACACGGCATACTTTCGGCGCACATTTCACCGTGTATTTGCACTCTAATACGGGCGAGATGCGCACCGAAATTACGGTAATCCATAGTTCTCATAGAGAATGCCTCCTCTCCCTGCTCGTACAATACGATCGTATTGTACGCGCGGGGAGATAAGTGACCTGTCCCTTTTTCGCGGCACCAGTAATGCATGTCTATGGGGCCGGCGAACTGCCCCCCTCCCGCCCCACGCCTCGGGAGTACCGGTTGATCAGCGCAAGCTCCCGAAGCACACGATGGATTGCCATGTGTACTGTACGCACCACAGTACATCATGTGAACATAGCCTTATAGCTGGTTGTTTTTTGACCCTATAATACCTGGATCTTTTTTTGTAGCTGCTCCCTGCTCTAATAGAGGTAAGTTTACATTGGGGGACCCAGTTTCTCCACATGGCTTACTAGAATATGTAGAATGCAATTTTCCTCTGAAGGATAACTCCCTTCGATGTCAATGTTTGACCTCATAGACACTAAAATGTTTATTTTCATCATCATATTTTTGGATTGCCTAAAACCCTTGTTTCCATTACTGTATACTCAATTCTGCTGTGACATCTGGTTATAGTTATAGAAATCCCAGTGTAACAATGATTAACCCTTCATGGTGGCTCCTTGCTGTTCCATATCCCCATGTCCTAGTTTTGGGGGTTTTCGCCTTTTTAGGGTGTATTTACATAACTTTTTAGCATTTTTTGCCACATATTTTTTTTATTCTGCGAGTTTCTTAATTGCAGCAGAGCTGCAACATCTTTCGGAAAAACCAGTGCGGTTATGCCACAGTTAAGAAATCTTGATAGAGACATGTTAATTCACCCTGAAAGAAATGCTAGAGGGTGTGTTCATGTGAGTGGTGGGGAAGACGTAGGGATTGGTTCTGTTGTTGGTGGAAAGATTTAGAAAACCTCTCCCGTGTCAGAGGAGGGAGTTGAGTAGTTGCAGGGAATGGAGTTTGATGTCATTCTTGGATCATACTCCATGGCAGCCTGACTCAATTGTTTCAAGAGAACTGCTGATCTCTGCCAGTTTTCAAACACTTTCGGTAATACACTAAGTTATGTCTCCCGGATCCTTTGACGCTGCTTTGCCAGGAGAAATATATGTTGCAACACTGAGCTTTGTCTTCTACAATGTTTTGTCAGTCTAACAAGAAGACTATAATGCTCTCTCTGTGTTCTACAAACAGTGCAACTGTAAGAGTCCCCTGCCAGTGTAGTCTGGATGTGACCTTTATTCTGGGAGGATCCCTTCAATAGTTGCTGAGTGGGAAAAATGCTTATATTATCAAGACTTCTGTGTAGTGTCGTTTGCGTCTTTTGTTCCTTATAAGTTGTGTTTTTTTTCAAAGCAGCCTGACATATGAAGAATGGATTTAATATGTTGTCTTGCAGCTACTAATAAGTAGAAGTGAAATAGCTGAGCACATATATTGTTCAGGTTTATTAGTTTACTTTATATTCTTCTGAACTTGTCGTCTGCATCTGCAAGAAGGACAGTGTTTATTTGGTTACCTAGTTTGTAAGGCTGAAAAAAGCATACGTCCACCCAGCTAGGCTATAAAGCTACGTCTACACAGCACTGGTTTTTGGTCGGATTTTTGGCGGATTCAGCATTTAGAATTCACCGAAAATCTGACGATAGTCTATACAACGTGTATTTTTTACTATCCGTTTTAAAATCTGGCAGATTTTAAAACATGTTAAATTATATTTGAAAATCCGAAAACCAACTGCAGTTTTAGTGCAAATCTGCGCAAAAAAAGTGGTCCAGCAATGTTAAAATACAATTGGATTCTGGATGGAATTTTAACACATGCTGTGTAGACTTAGCCTATTTCTACAGTGTTGATCCAGAGGAAGGCAGAAAACACTTTCAGGTAAAAGCCAATTGGCCTAATTTTTGGTACAAAATTGCTTTTCGATTCCAAATCTGGCATTCAGAATAAATCCCTCGATTAACATCTCTTTAGTCACTTTATATTTTTATTACACCCCAGAGATGCATCCAGGCCTTTTTGAACTCTTAGTGAGTTCACTATGACAACTTCCTCTTTAAGAGAATACCAGTGTTACTATTCCTCCAGTAAAGAATCCCATGTTATAATATGTTGGTATAGAAACCTTCTTTCCTCTACATAAGGGGTGTTAAAGTAATGTTTACTGAGGTCAGTGTCGAACTGGGGTGCCTAGGGCCCACCAGAGCAATTTTATTCTGGGGCCCAACTAGTGGAGTTGATTCTAGGACCCACCAGTGGAGTTGATTCTAGGGGCACACGCTACAGCTATAGCGGCCGCCTATACGCTGCCTCTATGTTTCTGCATTTCTCAAAGATGTGTATGCAGTTTAAAAGAAACTCCGGGTCTGCCATGCTAAGGAGCCCACAAGGGGTTTCCCTGTGGGCCAGTCTGACCATGACAGAGGTTTACATCAGCATTATGATTGCTCTTAAATGGCTGTAACTGCAAGGCCTCGTTCACACGGCTTATTTTGCCGCGGATTGGCGCCGTACAGCGCGCCGGCTTTGCGCGTCAGTACGGCGCCAATCCGGCGGAGTCATTACAGTAATCCACTGCTCTCATAGAGAACAATGGATTCCGTCGCATGCACATTATCCAGGCGCAATACGTGCCGTGGTTAATGCAAGTCTATGGGGCCGGGGAGCGGCGCCCCCGCCGCCGCGTCCGCCCCGCCCCTTATTCACAGCGGATTTGTGAGCCGTATTGAGCGCACAAATCCGCCGTGAATAAGCCGTGTGAACATGGCCTAAGGCTGGGTTCACACAGCTTAAAATTGGACGTATTTCAGTCCGTAATTACGCGCCGTAGTGCGCAAATTACAGCTGGAATACGTCCCAGTCATTACGGTAATCCACAGTTCTCATAGAGAACTATGGATTATGTCTCCTCTCCCTGCTTGGCGAATACGCCGAGGGGGGGGATAAGTGACGTGTGAATTACCAGCGGCGTATACGCGCCGCTGCCCCCCGCCCCTATCCACACAGCATAATTGCGGGGCGTAATTACACACCGCAAATAAGCCGTGTGAACCCAGCCTAAGACTGTAAAATGTAACCACTCCTTAACATATTAAGTAACCTGTGACACCATATCACACACCATCTTTATCCATTGATCCTGTCCTTTCAAGCTTGTATAATGTCATCCCATTCCACCTTTTTAGCACTGAGCTTTCTACCTTGAAGGGCTGCTGGAGTGCCTGGGTAAGGCTGCCTGAACCATGCCACCACCTGTGAGTTGTTGAACAGAGCAGTGTGGAGGTGCAAGAGCTTTGAATCCAGGATGGCACAAGCTCCCCATGCTGGTGCCTCCTCTGGCTGCACCCTGGAGAGCTCTCATGGGCCATGTAAAATGATAAGTTAGGCTGAATTCGGCCTGCGGATCTCGAGTTCGACATGTGCTTTATATGTAGAGGATGCCCTTTTATTTTGAGTAAATCTTCTAAAACGAGTATAAATAGATCTGGGGCTAGAATGACCCATAATATAGATATATTTTTTTTTTGTAAACTAAATAACACTAATTTTGATAATATTTATCAATACGTGGTCTACTTTTTTTTTTTTTGTTACCTTTGTAGCACTACTTTGAACCCACTAAAGGTCTGCTATTGCTTTACTTGTGCTCATAACTGTACACAATATTCCATGTGCAGTCTGCCTAGGGATGTGTGTGTATAGTGGTAGAACCATGTCCACATCATGTGCATCTATACCCCTTTTAATACATCCCGTAATCTCTTATGCCTTGGTTTATTGTTAAATAAATGTTCTCAACTAGGCTGTTAAAAAAAAATGGACAGGAAACGCCCATCAAGACCACTATATGTGTATCTTAAAGGGGTTGTGTCAGGGACCGGTCAGGGACACACACAAGTGGGCCCTGACTGATCCCAGCCCCTGTCCCTGCCTTTTGGGGTACCCGACTCCTTAACAGACCGGCCCCAACCGGAAGACTAATAGCTGCACTGATATAGGTGCGACACAGACAGGACAAACAGACACAGAACAATAAGCGTAGTCGGGCGGTCCAAAGTCAGCAACAGTACGGGCAGCGAGGTACAGAGACGTGAGACAAGAGGGTAACCGGGGGCGGTCCAAAGTCGGCAACGGTACGGGCAACGTGGTACAGAGACGTGAGACAAAAGAGGATAACCGGGGTCCAAAGCGAAAGGTCAGGAGAGCACAGAAGAACATACGGCGAACTACAGGGGAAAACCTATAGCAGGCACAGGTGACTGGTGAAGGCATCTTTATATAGGTAAGCAGCGAACATAGAACAGAGGTGATTGGTGGAAGAAACACAAAACTAGATAGGGAAACAAGGCTGTCAATCAAGGAGGAACACTGGTTAACTGAAAGATTGCTGGAGGATTCCTGGCCACGTTGGCCAGGAATCAATTACCTACAGGGAAAGAAGGACCAGTTCACACTAGTGAATAAGGATGCAAGGTATTATGTTAAAAACCATGGTTTACGTCGTACCGGCCGTGGCCGGAGACCAGAGCCACAAGCAGGGGGCGTACCAGGCACAATCATGACAGGTTGTCTGTCTTTTTTTTTTTAAACATATTTATTTGCATACACATAACCGAGTAACCAGTCTTGTGGGAAGGCCCGTGGTTGGCCACTGTATAGGGGCATCTGTTTTCTGTACAGCACATTACCAGTTTAGCTGCTAAAAATTGCACATGCATTTAGGAAGCAGGCCCACTCACTTCACCTAACCGATTTTTTTTAACTTTTTTTTTTCCCCTCCATTCTCCTCTTCTAAGAGTTTTATTACTGCTTTTTTCAGTCAACATAGACATATTATGGCTTGTTTTTTATGGAACAAGTTATATAATTTTTAATGGTGTAATTAATGCACCATATAATTTATTTGGTGTTTTTTAAAAAAAATCTTTGTTGGGTAAGTTTGGAAAAAAAGTTTTTTGGGGCAGTTGTTTTCATGAATTTCATTGACTGATAAAATGACGTTATCATTGACTCACGAAGTAAAGATATCAAAGCTATATAATTTTGGTTATGATTTACTACTTACAAAAAAAATTGTAAGTTGTTAGCCTTGTAGAGTGAATAACATGATATTGTATTAGAGTGAACTTTTACGGATGCAGCGATTTTTAATAACATTTACTTTTTGGATTTTTTTTTCTTTATTTGATAAATGTGAGTTTTTGTTGTTTTTTTTATGTAGTAGAATTTTAACTTTTTTTTAATCATGCAATCATTTATGATATAATACTGACGTACTGCTTTATATAGTGGTTTTGTTAATCTTATGTTAGGAGTACAATCAAGGCAAGAAGAAAACGCAAGAAAAAGTAAATTATGTATTTGATTTATAATGAGTAAAAAAAAAAATAAATAAAAAACAGCAAGCATACATCATATGAACGACTGTTAAATTGGCTTGGATTTTGTTGCATTTATTAACCCCTTAAGGAACCAACAATTTTTGTTGTCATTGTTCACATGACATGTGGTCATCAGTAAAGCTATAAGAAGACAGCATGCATGGGGTAACAAAGTACGACAAAGACTCATTTGAGGCGAAACTTTGCGGTTTTGGTATGGGGGAATCAAGAAGGTTTACTTTTTCCGACCCCCTGGATTCTGTTTTCTTATTGCTTTACTAAAGTTACAAGTTAACTTCATGGATTCAGGAGTTGAAGGCTGTTGGGTCATACAGAATATGGTGTGTGGTGTGGGAATCTTGGTGGTTGTGCATGATATGTGGGCAGTCACATTCAGATTCTGATCTATGGGCTTCTCCATTCTACAGTGTGGACAGGGTCAGCCTCACTGATCTAAATAACGTTAATGAGCATGCATGGTTACCTAAATATCAAGAAGGAATCCTTTTTTAAAGTAATCTAATATGGATCTATGGGTCGAGCCAACTGTACTCTTTTATATGCTGTCATGTATGGACGGATTTAGAGCTAGGCTGTTTGGACACATCTGACAGCGGAGTGGCGATGAATTGCTGTCAGTTACCACGGGCATCAGCAGAATTTTGAAAATTAAGTATATAGATAAAGAAATAGACATGTACTGGTTAAAACAAAAGTATTTGGAAAGTTCCCCAACCTGTTATGCTGATTTATTTATTTTTTGTTCCCAACCTTAACAGCCACAAACAATATTAAAACTTAACACAGGGAATACAGAAAATCGTATAATCATTTACAGTTAGAAGCATGAAGCATTAATACAGTCTTGTGAATAAGTCTTGTCCTGAAAACGTTTGAACAGTAATGTTTGATGGTTAATTATAGGTTCCCCAGCAATATTTTTTTCAGTCTGCCCATGTAAGAGGGCACAGTGTCCCCACTAAACGTGGCATTGGCAGTTCATCTTGTTGCCTGCAAGAAAGACTTTTAATTAGTCCAGTGCTAGTTAGTCCTGAAATCATAAAAGCAGTGATGAGAGCAGGATGTAACATCTGTACATTATATATGAGGTGTGGCTATTAAATAGAGATTGTACTTCTGGGGAAAAGATAACACTGCTTGAGTGGAAGCTGAGTTTACCTTTCATTTTCCTGTACCACGCCTACCATTGACACGTCAAAATCCCTTCCTTCCACCAGCTAGTTTGGCCCTACACATCTTTGGAAACCATGGGGGACATGTATGAAAACTGTCTAGGTCTAAGACTTTTCTTGTTGCCCATAGCAACCAATCAGCGCCCCTTTCATTTCATATAGTGAAGAAATGAAAGGGGAGCTCTGATTGGTTGCTATGGGCAACAAAGAAAGTTTTAGACCTAGACCGTTTTCATACATGTCCCCCAATGTCTTTTTAAAGAGGACCAGTGACATCTTCTGACATGTCTGTTATGGTGAAATAACAATTCTGGAGTATCTTCTCTTATAAAATTGAATCAGTCAGCTGGGTATTACCATTCCAGTTGTCAAAGGGGTGTGTCCCTATACACACTGACTTTGCTGCTCTGATTGGACAGTGACAGACTGTGCAAGGACACACTTCCAATGACTAACACCCGGTTAACTGATTTTGTAATAAAGCTCTAGAAGAGTAACAAGAGAGCCACACAACATAGAGGACTAAAGAAAGGTACTCTAGAATTGTTATTTGATGGGGAACACTAGTATCTTCTAAAATAAACGTCATAAATGGCCACGAGTCCTCTTTAAGACATGGAGGAAAATGTTCAAAACCGGATTAACTTGATATTTTAAATGAAATTGAACAAAACAGCCAGTGAATCTTTTCAGATGTTTATTAGGGCTTACGGATAAAATAACATGTGACATGCATGTGTTTGTGTGTCACATGAGAAGGCCGAGATGATGTCAAAGGGGTTATTGGAGAGGACACCCATCTACATCAAAAAAACAACAAAAATGTTTTAGAAATTGAGAAAATTGTTCAAAAGAATTGCCTTAATGGTGTATAGGGGTGTCAACCTCGAATATGCAGGGGGGTAAAATTAAAAACTTCGACAAAGTCGCCGGCCAAGCTTGATATTTATTGAAAAATGTCTACAATTGGTGAAGTTTTTTTCCTCCTCATCAGATAAAACAATGAACCTTTTCATAAAGAAACAAACTTAGGTTTTGCATAAACCAGACTGAGAGTCAATAGAGACTGTGCAGCTATATGTGCTTTATGTGGGTGAGATAAAAGATGTCCTGCTGCTCTTCCCCCTTCTGTGTTCCTCAGCATGACAGAACCCTGTCTTTTCCATCAAGTGCTTTTCTCCCCCACTTCCTCATGTCCTGGTACGCTCTTAGGGTGAGTGAAACGGTCCGGTACCCACTATATTTGTACTGCTGGCAGTCTGTTAACTCACATTGTTTTGTGGTTTTCACAGTGCTTCTTACCCCTTGAACTGTTTATTTTTAAGCAGCCACAAACTTAAATGTATTTTATATGATAGAGCTACACAAAGTAGCAGGTATTTGTGAAGTGTAAAAAACATTATACGCGCTTTCCAAATTTTTGGCAATTAAAAAAAACTACAAAGTGTGCCTTGGATATGTATTCAGCCCCCATGAGTCAATACTTTGTAGGACCAACTTTGACTGCAAGGACAGCTGTTGTGGTATGTCTAGAGACTGGAATTTTTGCCTATTCTTTGCAAAATAGCTCCAGCTCAGTCAGATTGGTTGGTAAGTGTATGTGAACAGCAGTTTTTTAAATCCTGCCACAGATTCTCAATAGGATTTAGGCGTGGACAGAATCCAACCAGTATTTTACACAGTATTTTACCGTCTTGCTCCCGGTTAATGCTGTGATTTTCGTATTTCTGCAGTTCTATTCCATTGAGTTGTACTATAATCCACCATTTTCAGTTGAAATATGGTGGATTATAGAACATGTTCCAAGGCATTATGGGAAAGGGGCTGATAAGCCCACAGCGCCCTCTGTTGGTTGTAACAAATCCTCAATTTGCTTTTGACCCACCGAGTCTTGAGAAAGCAAAAAGGATTTTTTTAGCCAAGCCAGTATCTCTCATCTACAGACAACGCTGTTTCGGGATTTTTGTCCCTCTTCAGTGCAGAGTAGAGAAGATACTGGCTGGCTGTGTGGGAGGCATCGGGTAGCTCAGGAAGGGAAGATCTCTCCTTAAGGAGAGCACCGAACGAACGGATTGTAGAGTTTTTGTTTTGCCTTTTCGCCCTCTACTTAGCATCTGCATATCACAAGGCATTATGGGAAAAGGGGCTGAAAAGCCCACAGCGCCCTCTGTTGGTTGTAACAAATCCTCAATTTGCTTTTGACCCACCGAGTCTTGAGAAAGCAAAAAGGATTCTTAAGGAGAGATCTTCCCTTCCTGAGCTACCCGATGCCTCCCACACAGCCAGCCAGTATCTTCTCTACTCTGCACTGAAGAGGGAAAAAAAATCCCGAAACAGCGTTGTCTGTAGATGAGAGATACTGGCTTGGCTAAAAAATCCTTTTTGCTTTCTCAAGACTCGGTGGGTCAAAAGCAAATTGAGGATTTGTTACAACCAACCATGTTCTAAATTGGGGGGTTTTTTGTTTTCTTCTTGGTTTTTGGGGGGTTTTTTTTTTTACCCGTTTTTCAGATTTGAAATCCAACCAAGACTGCAGCTCAGATTTTCTATTGAGGTCTTTGGGGTTGATTTATAGTCGGATTTTCGCGGATTGTAAATATTGAACGTGCTTAAAAATCCAATAGTTAATCACTGCCACGTAGACATAGCCTAACAGGTTTTCCTCCAGGATTGCCCTGTAGTTATCTCCATCCATCTTACCATGAACTTAGAGCAGCTTCCAAGTCGCTGCTGAAGCACATGCTGCCACCACCATGCTTCCTGGTGGAGATGGTGTGTTCAGGATGATGTGCAGTGCTGACTCCCCCCAAACACACACACACATACATAAACACACACACATAGCATTTGCCATTTTGGCCAAAAAGGTCAAGTATTGTGGCTGTCATTGCTTTAATATGAGAAGTTATCACTGACGCTAATAAAAAAATGAGAGGGGGTCACTGTGGCTAGTGTCTACCTTAATATGTATTGGTCAGGGTGGTCTTTATATCGAATACTGTCTGGACTCAACAGTCCATGGGAGTTTTGTCAATTCCAGTGTATCAGTTTGGTGCCAGATCTGTGTTTTGCATATTGAAATTTGTGTGCGTATATACTATATTTTTTATCTCTCTAGGTGACAGAGTATATAACTGATTCCAAAAAGTAGTCTTAGGGGCCGTTCACGACAAATACCGGCCGGTACCTGTCCTGTTTTGCGGGGGGGAGGGGGGGGCGGCTTTTCTCCGCGATGAGCACAGAACAGCCCTCCCCCCACCCAGTGAGATGCACAGCTTCCGCCCGGAAACCGGACGGAAGTTTGTGAATGTCCAATGTTTTGTCGCCGGTCCGCCGGCGACAAAACCGGCGGGCGGAAAACCCGTGCAGTGGGGACTGCTGCACGGGTTTTCCATAGAGCACAATTGTGCTCATTTTCGGCCGATTTTTCAGGCGGTCTGAAAAACCGCAAACCGGCCGAAAACCCGTGCCGTGTGGACATGCCCTTATGCAGTTTCAACCAACCTACAAAACAGGTCTTAAAATAATACTGCTGTTTACAGAGCTGAAAACATGTAACACAGTATATAATTAGCAAAATGTATCAATGCAATTATGACCATGACAAACATCACATTTATAACATTACTCCCAACACCTGCAACATTTGGTTGGATAATGTCAAAAATAAGAGATCTGTTTTACAAGTTGTATGTAATGTGAACTATTCATTTGCTAGCCATGTACAAATCTGATTAAAGTCATCAATTAAAAAAATAACGTTCTGCTAGACCTGTTTTTAAATGAGATTTTTCTGACAATATATTCTATGTAAGTAATGTTACACAAATTAGTCTTGAACCACACTGTAAAGTTTAAGCATTAATATGCCAGTTTTTTATATAGCAGGAAGAGGTGACTCCTTACCAAAAGGGAATGTGTCATCAAAAAATTACTTTTTTAACTCACGTTTTTATGTTAAACATTTATTAATTTTTGGTTATTTTTTTTTAATTTTCCATATTACTTCAATATTTTTAATCAATTCTTAAGTTCCTGTTCTGTAGAGAGAGATTTTCAGTAGTCTGCTCATTATCAGCACAAGCAGGGTCAAACTGAAAGGAGACATCAATGTGTATAGATAACACATTACCCACCAGTCACAATAGATGTCACAGCTCACCCTCTCCCCCTCCCTGCACACTGACTTCTTCCCAGGTGACAGCATGACTAGAAAACTCTCCTATAGAAGTCAATGGGCCTGAGTTGGTCGTAATATGCATGAGGTTGCTGTAAAGTATCTCACTGACCTCTGTTAAGAATTGAGAAATCTACAATCAGAAAATAAGAATGGCTAAGAAGAAAAGAATATGGATCATAGTCTTGTTTTAATAAGTAAAAAAAAAAAAAAAATTGGCGACAGATTCCCTTTAACAAGGGATCAAACAAGTTAGGCTGCGTCCCCACGGCAAGGGACATATACCGGTCGGTTTATCCGACCGATATTTGTCCGGTTTGTGTGCAGTGCACGCGGCCACAGTGGGGATGGCTTTTCTCCGCGATGAGCCCTTCCCCTTCCCATTCACATTGGTTTGCACAGATTCCGTCTGAAAACTGGACGGAAGATTGTGCAAGCACAGTGTTTTTCGGGGACTGCTGCACGGGTTTTCCATAGATCCCAATTGTGCTCCTTTTCGGTGGTTTTTCAGGCGGTCTGCAAAACCGCAAACCACCTGAAAAACCGGCCAAAAACCCTTGCCGTGGGGACATGCCCTTACAGCGTATCAAGTCTCTGTTTCATGCTACAGGGACTTTTGAACAGTCCCCAAAGTCTTTAGCTTGCAGGCAGGTCTCACTAGCTCTTAAAGGAAATCTGTCACTTTTTTTTTTTTTTTTTATTAAATCAAGACCCTGATCCATATTCTTTTGTTCTTAGTCGTTTTTATTTTCTGATTGTAGATTTCGGCCAACTATATATGATTGTGGAGAAGCTTTCTTGTTTGCACTGCTTTAACAGCAGTCAGAGAGATACTTTACAACAGCTTCATGCACATAGGAGCCTGTGAACTGGATCAGTCCCATTCACTTCTAAGAAAAGTTTTCTAGTCCTGCTCTATGACCTCGGAAGAAGTCAGTGTGCGGGGAGGTGTAAGAAGTATAACTGTGACTATCTCATATTGGGACTGGTGGATCCTGTGTTTTATATCCACATTGGTGTCTCCTTTCAGTGTAACCCCGTTTTTACTGATAATGAGCATAATACTGAAAATCTAGTGTTTAACATAAAAACGGGAGTTAAACTAGAAGTCATTTTTGATGACACATTCTCTTTAAGATAAAAAAAAATGGTGATTATGACATCAAATAATCGAACATTTCACTAGCACTACAATTGTTTGATTGGAAGATTGGCGCGTAGTGAACAATTCTGTACTGCAAGTGAAATTGGACGTCGCATCTCAAGCCTAGGGCGGCAAACCGTGTCCAATCAAACCATCAAAAGGCGTTTGGACATTTGGCTTGTACCCCAATGTCATGCAGATGCAAGTGTACCATTGACCTCACACCACTGCTGTCAAAGGTTATCATAGTGCACACAAAACACCAGTAGAGGCTGGTACACTAACGGCTCAACGTTAGGTTAATTTGGTCATGGAACTAGTGGTAGGGTAATTTCTTCAAAGTGTCCCAGGAGCCTTTTTTCAACAACTCCAGGCCACATGTTGCCTGCATGTGAGCAGCCTGCACAGGACCGGGACAAGGTACTCTGGTGCCCCAGACAAATAAGGCATATAGCGCCCATCAATGGAAAATTCCACCCATGCCATTCCTCCTTGCGTACACTTTTCTGTCTGGGATGAAGTTATGTCTGGGATGACGTAGCGCCCTAGGTGTTCGCCTACCTTCGACTACCCATTGTCCCGTCCCTGAGCCTTCATGACTTAAACTTGCTACCATCTGTGATATCATTGTCCAGCAATTGCAAAGGGAGCTGCAAGCAGCCAATCTTGATGATTTGTGTGCCCAAGTTCATTAAAGGGAACCTGTCGCATAGTTTATGCCCCTCTTGCTGAGGGCAGCACAAGCTAGTGTCAGACCTGCTTTTCCCAGCACTGTGCCCCTTATTCTGTAACATGCAGCAGTTTTAGAGCATTTACCTCTCAAATCTTATTCATGAGTAGGTGTTAGCTCCACCCACCAAAGGCTAGCTCCACCCACTGACAGTTATTCACATGTTTCTACCTATTCAAAGTAATAGGTTTGTCAGTTGAGGTGGGCGGAGCTAGCCTCCGATTGGCCGGGTTTGAAAAAAACTGACACTCTGAAGGACTCTTCGAATGACTCTTCTGGTTGAAAACTGCAGATTTGAGCATTAAATACATGAAAACTCCAGCATCTTACAAAATACGGGACACAGTGCTGGAAACAGCAGGTCAGTCACGCGCTGGTGCTGTCCTCCGCAAGAGGGGCATAACCTATGTGACAAGTTCTCTTTAAGGGTGGCATAACATTCTTTAGACTGCCATCAGTAACTTCACAGATAGCATGTCAAGGTGTGTAAGTTTATTTATTTCTGCACATGGTGCTCATTTCTCGATACTGAAAAAATATTTTTTTCAATATTTTGTTTCCATTTGTTATCAATTTGGTTCTTTAACATATCTATCAATCCTGGGATTTTCAGAATTCCAAGCCTTTCCTTCTTTTTACTGCAGTTTAAATGTTAAGGAGTGTTTGCAGAGGTTAGTTAAGTTTATAAGTGCATTAAAATTACAGATTACAAAGCTGTTATCTAACCGGTTCCCAGACTCATCAGCAACTCATGTTCTGAAAATCAAATATTGGTAATGTGTATTTACTAACAGTGAGTTAATGATAATTAATGTTTTGAAGTTGGGCTTTTTTCATGTAATTCTTTTTATTTCTCAAATGTACAAATCAATTTTATGTGGTCTTAGAGTAAGTTCACATGGCTGATTTTGACGTTGTTTTCAGAGCGTTTCCACTTCCAAAACGGCATCTAAATCGCCCCCAGTTAATTTTAATTGATTCCTATGTAAAATAAAGTGTTGTAGTTCACACACAACAAGGTTTTTACGCGCGTTTTGGGCGCTGAAAAAGAAGCGTCATGTCAATTCCTGAAGCGTTTTCAATTCCGGTAGGAATCAGTAGAAAGCTTCAAGACCTCGTCCAAAACCTCGGCGTGTTTTTAGCTGCATTTTTGATGCGGTTTTTGCCCTGTCTATTAATTTGTATGGGTGAAAACAGTGTTAAAAACCTCATCCGAAACCTCATTCAAAAACATGTCATGAAACGCGTCTAAAACCTCTACTCAAGAAGCGTGTTTTAGGCGAGGTTTTGATGCTGTTTTGGGCGCTGAAAATCAGCGTCCAAACAGTGTTCAAATAAGTCATGTGAACATACCCTTAGGCCATGTTCACACGGCTTAAAATGGGGCCGATTTCGGTCCGTAATTACGCGCCGAAGTGCGCAAATTTTCGGGCCGAAAACGGCCCCCTTCATTAGGTAATTCACAGTTCTCATAGAGAACTTGGATTACGTCTCCTCTCCCGCCGGGGAATCCGCCGGGCGGGAGATAATTCACCTGTCACTTTTAGGGGGCGTATTGCGCCGACTAGCAGTGTTTGTCAAAGGGCGCGAAGTTGCCGGCCCCCCGCTTACTCAAGCGTTTAAGGCGAGGTTTTGATTGCTGTTTTGGGCTGAAAATTCAGCGTCCAAACAGTGTTCAAATAAGCCATGTGAACATACCTTATACTACACAGCACAAAGAGAGAGCAATTATTGTGTGATTTAACACCATTGTTGCAGTGCAGGATAGTCGATGAAAACAATTGATTTCTAAAAGAAGTCTAAGGGTATGTTCACACGCTGTCCTGCAGCACGTACAGTACGCGCCACAGTACATCGTGTGTTTCGGGAGCTCGCGCTAATAGGCGTGCACTCCCGCGGCGTGGGGGCGGCTGCTTGCCGGCCCTATTGACAGTCATTACTCGTGGCGCGTATTCGCCGCAAGTAATTGACATGTCACTTATCTCCCCGCTCGTACAATACGATCGTATTGTACAAGCTGGGAGAGGAGGCGTAATCCATAGTTCTCTATGAGAACTATGGGTTACCGTAATTTCGGCGCGCATCTCACTCGTATTAGAGCGCAAATACGCGCCGAAATTACCCCGTGTGAACATACCCTAACGCTACGTCCACACGACACCTGTCAAAATACTCGTGGGATTCTGAATCCTAAAACTGTGTTGTCGAACAAGTATTTTGACACGGTTTTTAATGTGAATTTTAGGATTTTTTACGCTAGATTTACAGTCAGAAAACAAGTCCCATTTATCTCTATGCAGTTTGGATGCGGATCCGACATACAAATGTTTGGGATGTGTTTTATTACCTAAAATATGGCGGAAGAATGAGCAAGTTCCAAGTTTTTTGTCAAAACAGCGGTTTGGAAATCCAACCTATTGAAAATCTGTGTCATGTGGAGTACAACTCTGATTTCCAGTTGATGTCTGAGGATGCTTTTACAGGATTTTTCCAATTTTTAAAACCCAAATCCACATACAAATTCAACTGTAACAGCATGTTGTGTAGATCAGGTCTGTAATTTCTTGGTCCAGGCATCACATTTGTCATTTTTAATCCCATTTACAGTATGTAAGGCAGATCTGTGCTAATGCAATAATGTGCCGGAGCTAAGTTTGCTCCAACAGGTGTCTGCTATGTAACACAACTGACACCAGCCATAGCCGACGTGCCAGAATGTTTTTTGCTAGTTCTGAATCTCCCATTGGAATGACCACCACCCCTTTCTGTGCAGTCGCAACACAAGTAAGGACAGGGTAGAAAGGGACCCACATCCCTGAGATGGGCATGGATACCATAGGTGGGACCTACACCGATCAGAGAATCATGGCATATTTGGTGGATTTGCCATAAATGTCTGAGATAGGATAACCCTTTAATGTTTTATAATCTCTTCCATTTTCAGAAGATGGTGCAGACAGACTTAAAGGGGTTGTATCATTACATTAAATGGCCTTCAGAATAAGGGGACAGTGAAAACAAGCAACTTTACAATTGGATGTCATTTGCAAAGCTGTCTTGTTTTCACTGTCTCACTTATCTTCATTTTTTGTAAACACTGTTCCCCAGTGCTGGTCGGATCCCACCTCCTTTCATTTCATTGGCTGACGGCTCTACTAATTTACTTTCTGTCTGGCCCCCGGTCGTATTCACTGGAGTGTGCATTCCTGCCTCTCTCACTTATAATCAGGGGCCGGCATTTTTCACTCTGCAAAGCCAGCCGCTGCACAGTAACACTGCAGCTGCTTCTACAATCAGAAAATAGCAGAACTGTGCCCGGTGCCTAATGCTCCTGCGTGTAAACATAGAAAGGAGACAGATCAGTGCTGCTCTGGATGAGTTCATAGAAGACTGGATTCAACTGTAACAAACATTCAGCTGTGAGAGGAGAAGAGATCAGTGCTCTGAGTTCATAGAAGACTGTCTAGACAAAATAAGACTGCATAGGGAGAGGAATGGCACAGTGACATGTGGACTCAGACAGAGGGAGGGGGGAGGAGAGCAGGGATGTGCTATGCCCTCCCACTGATCTCAAACAAACACACCGACTCGGGAGCGAGTATGAACAGTGAAGGGGGGGGGGGGGGTGATGTCATCCCCCTTCAGTTAAGAAACGCCTCTGGATATGAGGAGCTGAGAAACTGAAAGTACAATGAAACAGATGAAGTGATGAAGCGATAAATCCCCTTTAAAGGAGTTGTTCCAGTTCAGTCATTGATGGCATATCGCTAGGACCACCACCTCCGGGACCTGCACCTATTTCAAAAATAATCCTTGAAACCTCTTCTATTTTGCAACCAATTATCTTGCACAAGATTTTTTTTATATGATTTATCTATTTTTTTTTAGTGCTTGCAGTATGAGACGATATGAAATAAAAAAGAGAATAAGGTGGGTTTTTTTTTTAGTTTTTTTACGTTCCATGTCTTTTTAATTCAAAGTCTAATGAGCAAGATAAAGATTCACCTCAGTTTCTTGCACTCCCCTCTTTTTTTTAAAATCTTTATCCAGAGGGAGGTGTTCGTAGGGTTTGTTAGGTGGGGCGCATAAGGCGAGTGCTGCATGTTCCAGCCTATCTCCGGCTCTACAGAATAAAGAAGCCTTTCTTCTTCTGACACACCTGGGTTAATAGTGGCACAGCTTTAATTGTGTGTGTATAATAGGATTAGATCCCTGCACAGGTAGCACAGACCTTCCTGTAGACTGCAGCATTTCTCTATCTGGAAAGTCGGAAGACCTGCTGTCTGTGGTCACTGTTCCCTTAATCTTTTGTTTATGCTGAAATGTGGCACCTAAACAGTAATTATGTGACTAGATAGCCACAAATGCCAACTGGCTGGATAAATGTATTGTTGTTAATCTGCACAGTAGATAGACTGTAATATGAAGTTGGCATTACACATATGATGGATGTGAGCCAAATATGCATGTACTTCTTATCAGTGAAGGAGGTTCAGACAGGTTTAACAGATACTGTCAAAATGGCAGGTGGTCTGCCTAAAAAATAAAGGGGCAGATTTATTAATACTGTTTAATACTTAGATTAGATAGCCTAAACATGTGCCAGATTTATCAATCTATGATAAATCTGGCAACAAAAAAAAAGTTTTGTGTTTTTCCAGCACAGCATCTGGACTTTTTGGATAAAATTTAACAAATTTTATTGAGTACTTACATAAAAGCATAAGGTACTGGCAGTGCAGGGTGACAAGAAGAGACACATTAGCATGCCTTGACTGTTTCATGGGACAGGTTTCCATGCACAGGCAGTTTGTGAGGAGGAGCTGGAAATCTCTTTTATACTTCATGATAAATCTGGCACATGGTTTAGATACTTTTACACGGTTTATTAGTTAACTACGTTTCTGCCAACAATTGTCCACACATTTTTGCACATTTTTTTGCCACATCTTAAGCCCCTTTACATAAACCACAGCCCATTCTTAAACACATAATAAATGTGGTATAAAGCATGAACACAAGTAGTAGATTAGTAAATGTGCGTCAAAATGTCTATAACCAGCTCTAGGGGATACCTGTTGAAAAATAGAGGCTTTTTAGATAAGACCATCTTCCTCTTTTGATTATGGGATAAAGAAATTGCTGGTGTCATTTATCTAACTCATTCTCAAATATTTGGAGAGAGGCACAGTATCTTTAATTTACCCTTTTAAGATTGGATTCTGGTGTTTTGTGTCTTTCATATGCAGATGCATCTATGGCAGGGGTCTCAAACCGCGGCCCTCCAGCTGTTGGGAAACTACAACTCCCATCATGCCAACTGTTGTAGACTATATAAATGCATGATGGGAGTTGTAGTTTCACAACACCTGGAGGGCCGCCGTTTGAGACCCCTGATCTATGGTCACATAGAGCCATTCACCAACAAACACAAGTGGTTTCTTATGCAGGTGGCAGCTGCAGCATGTGATCCTGGCCTAAACATTTTTTTTATCTAGTGATATTCGGCTTATAAAGTTATTTTAGCCTAGTATTCCTCCTTTTACTGCATCTACCTTACTGAATATGCTTATTTGAATACATATTTTTAGTTTCTTAGCTTGGTCTTATGCAGAGGGATCCTTGCTCTGCTAAGCAGGCTGCCAGTGCATCTGCTGTTTCGTTACTGCTTGTCAGAGGAAATTCTTAGCAAATACAATGACATTCTTTTTCTTGAACAGAGAAGATACAGCATCGGTGCTGCCAGCATTATGTGATGGCTTCTGTGTATTTGCAGCTTGAAGGGCAAATGTTATTAGGATTTTGTGTGTCATGTTGAACAGTGTTGCATCCCAGCATGTCGAAATGGCCTGTGTTATAATTTATTATAATATTAGGAAATTAGTTATTGTATGTTTTTATTGCTTGGGCATTATACTGCCTCACAATGAGTAGGTCTATACTTTACAGGCTACGATACTTCATAGGATAACCCCCTTTTTTTTTTTCTTTTTTTTTTTCTTACATTTAGGCCATTTTTAAATGTGTTTATTCAAGAGCAGTTTGTATTGTTTCAATGTATTGTATTATGTTCTTTTTTCAGATAAATCAACCAAGAAAAGCTCACTCTAAAGAAAAGACTAAGGCTGTTCAAGCTGCATTTGCATCTAACATTACAAAGGGAAAAAAGAAAAGCCGAAAATGCCAGCTGAAAGCAAAGCAGAGGACATGGAAAACTGCGGCTGCATTGCAAAACAATGCATGAGTGTGATATAAGCTGAAGAATGTATATTAGGTGGATGCAGGATGGCTCCCTGTCCACAGACTGCACAATAACTTTTATATGAACGGACTATAGTGCTCTAAAATCTCTATAGTTTATACTGGTGGCTATATGATTTCCTGTTTTTGTTATGCTTTGTGAAATCTCCAGGTACATGCCTTGAATATAAAGCCCTGTTGGATTACGAAGGAATATTAATGTGCACAAAGTGGCATCGTGAGAAATCCTAAGAAAAATAGAGCATCTCTACCTTGTTAATAAGACATTTATTGATGTATATACTATATCCAGAGTATAGCCTGCGCTGAAGCTGGAAAATGTCAGAAATAAAAATGACTTTGTTATTATCCTTGGAAGTCTAATCTTTTCTGTATTGCACCCACACTGTATTATAACTCACCATTATAAAGATCCTCTTTATCTCTGGTTCCATGCGTCACTTGGTTTGATGTTCAACATTATTGTCAGATAGATATCGGAGACACTGGAGTTCTTGAGGAGGATTTGTTCACTCTTCTGGCAGCCATTTTAGTAAATAATCATATACCACATTAAGTAATTTTATTTTTTTACAAGTCTGCATTATAACTTTCTTCTGTTATTCCTCTGAATGTATAAATTAATTGATAACTGGGTATTACCATTTCCCTTGCCAATGGGTAGTGTTCCAAAATTAACAGCACTAATTGGACAATGTAAGATTATTTACACCTCCATCTGGTGACACCTAATTGTCTACTTTTTGCACTGATTCCGTCTGTCGAAAGTATCTAGCTATTTGGTGAGTTTAGCTAGTTAAATTTACTAAGGTTTTCTTTAAATGATGCAAATGTCAATCCATTATGTAAAAAAGCACCATTTGGCTCTAAAGTTGCCCTGGCCATTGAAGCAAAAGAGACAACAGGAAGTGGTAGTACAATTATGGTAGAACAGTCACAAACTAATTGCAAAGTGGTCATAGGATGCCAATGGGTTGCCCATATAGGCCTAAGCCAAATTCAGGTGTCATACACTGCAATGCAGTAAGCAATCAAAGAATTACAAGGTCAATTCCATAGTGGGACTGCAAAAAAAAAGTTGCAAAATGAGTAGACCAAAATGCTGAAATTGTAAAGGAAAATGTTTATTACGTTACAAAAACACTTTGTTGCAACCAGAATAAAAACTATACATAATTAGTATCATTGCAACCATTTTGAACCTTCATCAAAGACAAACCTGAAAAATAATGCGAAAATTGCTGTTTGTTTTGTTCATCCAAACAATGAAACCCGAAATTAATTGGTCATATTTACCACAAATGCGCCCCTCAAATACAGTAAATTTATAGAACTAATTTAGTGCTATGATAAGCCGGCGTATTCATGTCACTTCTTTCAGGCGCTTACGCGCAGGGAAAAATTATAGTGAATAGGAGGCCGGGCTTTGCACTGTTAAAAGTATGCACTGGCCAGCAAGTGCTTTCAACCACAGGCGTATAACAGCGCACAGCGGTACGTACCCCTATACGCCGTGTGAATTCATCCATATTATACAGGTCACAAAAAACCTTGGCATAATTTTATTTTTCATTCTTTACCAAAATGTCAAAAAATTAATTTTATCTACCCCAAAATGGTACCATTAAAATTATAGCTCATCTTCTAAAAAACAATCCATTATACAGTTGCAGAGATCACAAATTGTGCACCGAAAAGGCAGGGATGGTTTATTACGGTCCCTGCTTGCTCGATTGCTGTTTTTACAGTGCTCGATGAAGCTTCCTGACCTAGCGGTCACCGCCAGGGCTTGGTGTCTGCAATAGCTGCTGGGTTTTATGAGATCTTAAATGGCTCGGCAGTCATTACAAGGGATGTATTTCCGGTAAAAACGGCAACCAAAATTCTTTTTTTGACCTTATGAGGGGCACAATATCTAAAATAATAAAATCACACACAAAATTTTATTAAAATTAATACGAACAACCTAAACTGCAACTTTTAGCTCTACCTAAGATGTCTGATGGAAAAGTGACAGAATTACAAAACTTATTTTAGCAACACATTTACTGTTAAAAATAGAAAAGCGTGAAAAACAGACTTTAACTTTTACAATTTTCCTTCATTAAAAGAAAAAATAATGGAGGACTTCCGCTTCCGGCGCTGGCATGAGGAGGTGAGCGTTCAGAGCTCCCCGCTGGTCTCCTGCTTTAAAGGGGATGTATCGCTTCATCAGTTGGGCTGTTCTCTTGAAGCTTGATCCTCTCATTTCCTGAAATTCAGGGGCGTTGGGACTGAACAGAATGTAAATGAGCTCTCAGCTAATGAGATGCAAGGAGGAGGGATCCGACCAGCACTGGAGAAGTTTGTTTACAGAAACAGAAGATAAGGAAAACTGTGAGAACAAGACAGCTTTGCTAATGACATCCAATTGCAAAGTTACTTGTTTTCACTGTCCCTTTATTCTGAAGGCCATTTAATGAAATGATACAACTCCTTTAATCCGCACAATAGTCCCGGTGGCGCAAATAGACTCCCACTGCTCGGGTCCCGCACCCTTACCTTACAGCCGACAGGCGGATGGACGTACGTCCTCCACAGCAGCCAGACAGACGCATCTCCCCTGTCTGCCCACACACCACGAGGTGAAAGCAAGATGGCGTCCCGCCGCATGGCACTTACTGACGGGTGCGGTGACATAGCCCCAGATTCTCTGGCGGCCCCATCAGCTGCTCCATCAGCAATTCCACCAGCGACCACATCCGCCCCCTCAGAGGGAACTTTAACCACCCCAATCACGGACTATTAAAAAACTAGCCCTTGAGGTTGCCAGGCACATAGCCCCTGAACTCCGGGCTGCTATAGAGGCTACTCTGCAAGCCTCCCTCAGCAAGCTACAGAACGACATACTATCACATGATGTGAGGCTGGAGGAGCTGGAGCACAAGATCTTGCAATCAGAATCTGAAAATGATGTGTTATACCGCAAACTATCATCCAGCAGCAAGATGCAAGGTACCCTCTACGACCGTATAGAAGACCTGGAGAACCGCTCCCGCAGGAGCAATCTGCGAGTAGTGGGTCTTTCTGAACAGTTAAAACAATCTGATTTACAAGACCTCTGCCAATCTGCTCTGCCACAGGCACTGGGCATCAAACATAGCTGCAGAGTTGAAAGGGCACACCGCTTTGGCCCTGAACCCCCTTCTAATAATGGAAAAGGGGATCAGCTAAGGCGAAGACCCCGTACTGTTATCAAGTATCTTGACTACAATGACAAGCTGGACATCCTCAAAGCCTACCGCAAACTGAAGTCTCCTCCGCTTCTTGAAGGTCAGAAAATACTAATTTTCGAGGACTTCTCAATGGAAGTATCCAGACGTCGCCGTGCTTTCAGCAAACTCTGCTCTCTCCTATTCTCTAAGAGGATTCGCTTTCAGTTACTGTATCCAGCTACCTTAAAAGTACTTTTGTCAGACACTGCTCCAAAATACTTCACCTCGCCAAAGGATGCAGAAGACGATTTTCGTTTCCTTTCTGAGCCCAGGTCCTTATCTTCCAGATCACCCTCCAATAGTGGAGTCGGGTCGTCCTCACCCCTCTCCCCGAGACTCTCTCCTTCCTTAGGTCCTGGCAGTGCTGTAGAGTGTGAAAGGCTACCCCCACCCCTCTCCCGCCGGAGACACTGTCATGATTGCAATAGATGCCAAAAAAGCATTTGACAATGTCCAGTGGGAGTGGTTGTGGATCGTATGGGGATAAGAGGTAGTTTCAGAAATCTACTCTCCGCTATTTACAGCAACCCAACTGCTCAGATCCACACCCCGGGGTTCCTCTCGCAGTGCTTTTCCCTCTACAAGGGAACTCGCCAGGGTTGCCCCCTCTACCCCCTACTATTTGACATTTCCTTAGAGCCCTTAGCTCGCTTTTTGGAGCATTCGGACCTCTTCGCTGGTATCAATGTTGGCCGTGGCCAGATAAAAATAGCCCTCTTTGCAGATGATCTCCTTCTTTTTCTCTCTGACCCGATTAGACATCTTCCGAGGATTTTCATTTTCCTTGAAGATTTCGGTAGGTACTCTGGATACAAAATTAATGCCTCTAAAAGTTAAATATTAGAGATTGGGTTTCCCCTTCCAAAGGCCGCTTGCGGGCCGATGCCATGCAATTAAAATATGTTTTCCAAAGCTCCTATACCCCCTCCAAACCCTCCCCTTGCTATTAAGACACATCGACATCAACAGGCTACATTCCTCCTTCACTCGTTTCATTTGGGCAGGAAAGAGACCCCATATAGCTCTCAACAAATTGATGCTTCCAGTGAGCCTGGGAGGCTTAAACCTCCCAAATGTCTGGTTTTATAATCTGGCGTGCCTCACCAGACATATCTTGGATTGGATGGGAGAGATGAGTAGATACTCCAATTTTGACCTGGAAAGGGATCTGATGCACCAGTGGCACCCTCAGGCTCTCCTACATACAAAACTTTCACTAATCCCTACTGAGATCAGGGGCTCCATTCTACTCAAGGACACGATTGCAATGTGGAAACATATCCGTAAACTACTAATGTTGCCATATCAGATGTCAAGGAGACTACCCCTTTGGGATATGCCGGAATTTCCTCAGGGTCGCGCCAACCCCATGTTTAAGCTGTGGAGGGAAAGGGGTTTGAGATATGCGGAACACATAATGCATATGGAAGAGAGAAGCTGGTTGTCCCCATCTGAAATTAGAGCCAAATTCTCGCTTTCGTCGGCCCATATATTCCCTGCACTACAAGTCCTCTACTGTAAATCTAAGCTTAGGAACCCCTCTAGGGTATGTGCCCCAAACGGTTTTGACTCTCTTTTACCCTCTCTCGCATTTACAGTATACTGAGGAAATGGGATAGGGGTAAAGGAGGTGACTCGTCCTTTGCGAAATGGGGATGCATGTTGGAAGACCTTGACCTCCCACACTAAATCCTGTCGGGCCTAAGTAAGGTCCGCAGAGAAGTGATATATGAGAGCTGGAGGGAGACCCATTTTAAGATAATACACAACGCTTACTATGGTTTCAACCTCCCCCCAACGCGCAATTGCCCAGATAGGCGCCAATCTTGCCCCAAATGCCAGGCCCCTGCTGCTACCATGTGGCATGGATTATGGCAGTGCCCCTCGATGCAGTTGTTCTGGGACCATTTCATTGAATATGTATGACATCATTGGCGCGTCACACTAACCAAGAGCTACGACCTATTGATCTTCCACTACACTAGACCTCCGGATGATAGGGAACCTAGGGACCATGCCACAAAATACATTCTCAGTATAGTACACATAGCAACTTTGGTGGCCAAACGCTGTCTTTTACTTTACTGGTTGAGACCACACACTCCGTCCCTGTTAGTGGATCGTCTGAAGCAGTATTTGATAGCAGACAAACTTGAGACAAAGCGACACAAAGAACTGCGTACAGAGAAGTTCTTTAAAAAATGGAAACCATTTATTCTTTAGCATTTCTCTAATGATGAGACAACCCAGCTGATGTCTTCCTTCCGATACACGGGTTGGTACGTGAGGGAGGCTTTATTAGGTACCTTGGGCGCACTCGAACAACAACGGCCCCCGCTCCCACCCTCCCCAGTCAACCCGCTCCAGGATACCACACCTTCTCGTACCTATCACGCTGATAACTTCGCTGTTTAAATAGATATTTGATGGGCCCAGCACATCCCCCCCCCCCCTCATCACCCCTTGTCGGCCCATTTCTCTGAGGGCAATACTGAATTTAGCAATCAGTTCTTAAAGAGGACCTGTCACCAGGTTTTTTGGATGTAAAATAAATGACTATACCACAAAGGCTTGTAAAAACATCCCTATTTGTATAAACGAATAAAAGTAAATCCTTAAAATAAAGTTGTTATACTTCTTTTTAGTATATGCAAATGAGCTGCAAAGAGTCAAAGTTACGTTTTGCATCAGAGAAGAGTCCAACAAAATCAGTTAATTTGCATAAACCACTCCCCTTTATTGTAATTAGTTTGGCCGTTGTATTGAAATCCCGCGCATGTGTGTAGTGTCTTAATGCACGAGCACAGTTACAGTCTCTTCAGTGTAACTTCAGTTGTTCAACCTCCCGCAGCTGAAGAGCTGCCTGAGGTTTTATGTGTAAAAGGAGGCATCAGGTTAGCGTCTCCTGACGCTCCCCTGAAGCCACCATCCGCGCCCCGGCAATACTCTGGTAGCTTCATAGGAAGCTGCTTGAGAGCAGGGAGCCCCGAGCACTACGGGAAGGGGGCGGGGCTTAGCGGGACCCGCGAGGCTCCGCTCCCTCCCTCCCTCGAACTGAGAACCAGCAGCAGGACAGGTGAGTGTTCGCAGAGATGGGTGGCAGAGTGTGCAGAGGAGATGGGTGGCAGAGTGTGTGTGCAGAGGAGATGGGTGGCAGAGTGTGTGTGCAGAGGAGATGGGTGGCAGAGTGTGTGTGCAGAGGAGATGGGTGGCAGAGAGTACGCAGAGGAGATGGGTGGCAGAGAGTACGCAGAGGAGATGGGTGGCAGAGTGTGTGTGCAGAGGAGATGGGTGGCAGAGTGTGTGCAGAGGAGATGGGTGGCAGAGTGTGTGCAGAGGAGATGGGTGGCAGAGAGTACGCAGAGGAGATGGGTGGCAGAGTGTGTGCGCAGAGGAGGAGTGTGGCACAGTGTGTGTATTTCAGTGTGGGTGCGAGGTGTGTGTGTATTTCAGTGTAAGTGAGGGGTGTGTTTGTGTGTGTGCAAGGGGTGTGTGTGTGTTTGAGTCTCTGGGGGAGGGTTATGTGTGTGTGTGTGGGAG
>JAODAL010031353.1:0-48572 GCA_025379985.1 Phyllomedusa bahiana
TTTTTTTTTCCTTTCATTTTCTGGTGGGGCATTTTTGGGAATTTTTTGCTAAATACCCCGGGCGTTTTGAATTGTTTTTGGGTTTCCCTACAATCCATGAGGGGCTGACGAAAAAAAAAAAGATCCGACCGTGGTTTTTGTAAATACAGTGACAAAAACTGCAGTCATGAATTGGAAAAAAAACGGACGACTTTCCCACGGTTTTTGTCTGATGCTGTGTGGACCCAGTCTAATTCTGTTTTACAACCCAGAACTTAATTGCTCAAAACAAGTTATACAGGTCTAATAAGCACCATATACTAATACATAACCTACAAAACTCTTAGATGCAAAACTAAAAATAAATCAAACTAAATCACAATAAGAAATTTTGTATTTTAGATTTTTATTAGCATAATAAATCTAAAAAATATATTAAAAAGTAATAAACCTGATGGACAAATAGAACCAGAAACAGATGGCACTAAATCATGATCAAGGTAAAAAAATAAAAAATGAAAATTTAATATATGGATTCAATGGTCTATTAATAGACAGAAGCAATGGCAAAAAGAAATCAAATGCAAACAAAGAACAAAGGCACAAAAAAAATTATACACGATAATAATTTAAGTAGAATACTAGTAAGGAAAAAAAAGGAAAAGTGCCTAACAGTGTCAATAACCAAAATATAGTAACAATACATAACGCAGTATACATATACAAAGGTAACAAAAATTAAGTGCCAAGCTTAATAATCAACTAAAGTATAAATTAAAGTGACACAGTGCCATGAATCAGACATTAACCATAGTATATACGGAAATCTAAAGTGCCAATGCTTAGTAATAAACAAAAGTATAAATAATAGGGTAACCCAATGCCATAAATCAAAAATAGTTCACAGTATACAAATGGTCAAAACATTGATTACAATTACCCACTGCAGAGAACCCGACGCGCGTTTCGCGTTTCTGTTTTAGCAAATACCTTTGTTATCTTCTAAGATTACTTAGTGGGTGAGACAATGATTTACAGAGTACAGTTGCAAGAAAAAGTAAAATGAAACCTTTTGAAATTCCCCGGGTTTCGAATATTTCAAAAATCTTTTGGCAAGATACTAACTCTCCAGCGCCCCTATTTGATGTTGCAACCAACAAAACTGACTCACTGAGATAAATACCCACACGCAGATATAGTGCTTTTCCCCCCATAAATACTTAACCCCTTCTGGCCCACTCAATGCCTCTCCCTAGTACTTGCACGATGAGGGCAACACTTTAAACAGCTGTGTGTTTGATATAAACCCCCACACGCTAAAGTGGTGTTTTCCCCTAATGAGTTTACATTCCCCCCTTTAAAATTTTAATTACTAGTGAAATATGATCTAATTGTTAGGCCGCGTTTACACAGCACAGAAAAATCCCGGTCGGGAAAATCCGCCCGGTTTTTGGTCTGTTTTTTGCAGCAGGGGTGACGGTTTTCTCCGGGGTTTTGCGATTAAAGCTTCCCCCTTCGCAAAAAACATTTTTCTTGTTCTGCCCGAAAAACCGGGCGGAAAATGAACATTTTCAAAATTTTTGGGGCCGGCAGTGAAAAAAAATCCCCCCGGCGGATTCTCCTTTAAAAGTCATGAAAAAATTTTTAAAGAGGGTTTTTCCAAATCCAAAACATCCTGTAAATCAGGCTGAAAACCTTGGCCGGGGACAAGTCCTAAAGTCCCAATTATAGACAAACACAATCTGACAAAACTAATATCACGCAACTGTGTGTATACAAATAGAATTCGTAGACGTTCCTCGGGAGTGCCATGATATATAAATGTTTGTCAAACATGGACTGCAAACATAGTATTGTTTGTAATGTGACAAGTAAATAAAATAAGTAAATGATAACCCCCGCCTTGGGTTTTGCTCAAAATAAGGAAACAGTGCCCCGCACTAAATTAAAAGAGGTTCTACTTTTCAGCAGGGGCGAACTACGGGTTTGGGGGTAGCAGTTGCTCCCGGGGCCCCTGCGTTGGGGGGGCCCCGGGGGGCAGCTGCTACCGCTTTCGCTCCCCCCGGTAATGCCGCTCCGGGCCCGCCGACAGTTATTTGGGGCGGCGGGGGGAGCTCCCCGGGGCCCCGCGCATACTTTTTGAACGCCCGGGGCCCCCCGGCCCGGGAGCGTTCAAGAGTGCGGCGGGGCTAGAAAGTTACGGGCCCCGATCGTTTTCCGCCGCTACTTCCCCCCCTGCCCGGCCTCTGTGGTCACGGGGCCCCCAAACGGGATCCAATCCCCCCCCCCCCCAATAAAACCGGCACCCGCGGCCCGGGCACGGGGGAGCGTGGCCCGAGGAAAAGTAAGTGATTTTTTTTAAAACCCCTTTTGGAAACCCCAATAGCCTGCCTTACCCCCCCATATGCCTCCTATACCCCCCCTAGCCTGCCGTATACCCCCCCATATGCCTGCCTTTACCCCCCATTGCCTGCCAAAACCCCCCCCCATATCCCTGCCTATACCCCCATAGCCTCCCTTACCCCTTAATTTGCCTGCCTTACCCCCCACATCCCTGCCTATTCCCCCATATGCCTGCCTAACCCCCCTCCCCCCCCATATGCCCCCTATACCCCCCCATATCCCCTCCCCTATCCCCCCCCAATGTCTCCCCTATACCCCCCTATGCCTGCCTATACCCCCCATTTCCATGCCATACACCCCCAATGCCTGCCTATACGCCCCCCCATGCCTCCTATACACCCCCCACATCCCTGCCTATAAAGCCCCCACATCCTGCCTTTTAGGCCCCCCACATGCCCCCTATACGGCCCCCAATGCCTGCCGTCCCCCCCCCCAAACCCCTCCCGAACCCCCCCACAAGTCCTGATCCCCCAAAACCCCCAGCCGTCTACTTATACGGGCCCCCTTTAGCTACCAAAAACCCTACCATATGGCCTCTATACCCACCTACCCCGTCTACCTTATGGTCCCTTAGCTACCTGACCCTGCCTCCCTTATGGGCACCTATTGGTACCTAAACCTTGCCTATTGGGGCCCCTTATCCTATTTAAATCCTGCCTGCCTAAATGGACCCCATATGCCCGGGGGGCAGGTGCTGGAAAAAATCAGGTTTTTAAGTATTTGTGTTAAATCTGCAGGGACAAAATGGTCGGGAGGTCATCAGATGGCAGACTGGACCATGCAGAACAAAAAGAAAGTCAAAATGGGGCAGAGAAACGTACCTGTGAGTCACAAGATGTAACTGCATTAATCAATTTATGTCTGACAGGCTGTGTACATGGTGTTACCACTAATGTCACTGATGGAGGTAATATAACAGTATGCGGCCTGTGTTTTCACTGGTTTTTCTACCACTTTGGTCACGTTTGGGGGTTATTTATACGTCTGCAGGCCTGTGTACACTGGTAAATTTTCCACTATATGGCACTATTATTTTTTATATTTTTCTATTTGACGATTTGGGCTTTTTAGATGATTGTAATAGTGTAGGGTTTTTTCGTCATTTTGTGGGGGGTAATTTGTGGCGTTTTCTGGGGGTATAAACTGGTCCTTATGTAATAGCGTTTTGTAATGGGGTCTTAGTAAGGGGATTTGATGGTAAAGATGTGGGGGTGTTTTTGAGTTTTTACCCCTTTCTAAATTATTAAAAGAGTCCCGGTCCCCTGGGGGAGGGGGGGTGGGCGAGGGGGGGAGGGGGCATCCAAAAGTTTGCTTTGTTGCCCTGGCTTCTCTAGTTACGCCCCTGTATTTCAGACACCTTAACAATGCCTTGTTTGTGCAGTGGTCGCTGGAATTACAGAGGTTAGCAATAATAGGCTCTGGTCTGCTTGTACCGAAACAAGAGAGTATACACAATCGAGTCACATTATTATGACCTCTTCCTACTATTGATATCGGCAGTGCGTAGCTCCTGGAGAAAGTCACATGTCGTGAACTGGCTTGGTGGGTATATATGGTGAGTGATAGGCTGCCTGCACACATATCCCTTGTTGCTGTCATGGGTAAAAGGGGCGATTTATCAGAGTTGTTTGACTTTCGGCTAAGGGTGGTTGTATTTTTGGAACTGCTCAGTTTGTGATCTCGCATGCTGCTGTGGTCAAAGTGTAGTGTGAGTGGACAAATGGCTCCACTGTGAATTAGCAATGTGGAAGGCACTCTCGATCAATCTGAGTATGAATCTATCCTTGCAGATCACGGACACCCATACATGCTGATTGTTTTCTGTGGAGCGGATGGGATGTTCCGAGAAGACAGTGAGACATGTCACACGACTGTAAATTTCTGAAATTAGTTGGAGCAGCATAATCAAGACTTCCAAGCACTACACTGGTCTCCTAACTCCCCAGACCTAAAGCATCTGTGGTACCATCTTGATGTTCGTGCTCACTCTATGTAACCACCCTATCGCACCCTCTATGGGGTGAAGTCAGCATGGCTACAGATACCCGAGACTTTCTACCAGAACCTGAGTCGCTCCCAGGCTATATAACTGCTATGCTGCACATGTGGTTACTCAGGGTATTAGCTGGTGGTCATAATAATGTAACTCAGTGGTGTATAAAATGTTTTCTGACAGTAGTTTGTGCAGACGTTTGCGGCTTTTCCCACCTTCTGTGCGTCTGTTACCACTTTCCTGGAAAGAAGCTTGGTTTTGGTGAGAAGGGCTTGGAAATTTGTTGAAAGTTACAGTCAAAATCTAATTTTGCACATACAGTGCCAAAAACCGCTATTGTACATTGGAAAGAAAAAACGGTCAAGTGTCCGATGGTTTTTGTCCGATGCTGTGTGGATCTCACCTTAAAGGCTGAAGCAGTGGTCGGGACACTGATTCACTCCCTGCTGTGTTCCTTACTTTAAAAGACCAGAGCTCATTTACATTACTTACTGACAAACGTTAAGCTTCTGTAGCCTTGTGCACTACAGTTTACAAACCTCCTGCCACTATAACGGGGTCATATAGGAATAACAGAGCTGATATGCTAATCACTGCTGTAGAACCACCCACAGCCAAACCAGAAAGTGTTAGTCTGAAGCTGCCTGTGGCTCTGTAAAACAGCATGGTGAGACAACCACTTTAAAGATGTGCCACATTTATGAAGAGACATGCATATTATAATAAATGTGGTGCATCTGACTTTAATGTACTTTGCTTTAGAAATTGCCTTCAAATGACCTCATGTATGAAAACTGTATAAGCATAAGACTGTCCTTGTTGTCCATAGCAACCAATCAGAGCTCCCCTGTCATTTCTTATACTGCTCTGGAAAAATGAAAGCTGAACTCTGATTGGCTGCTATGGCAACAAGGACAGTTTTAGGCATAGACAGTTTTCATACATGAAGCCCAATGTGTTTTCCTCATTCAGCATGCAGAAGTGTATAAATATAAACCGAGGCCATCTACATGATATGTCTAGATCATGTTTTCGTACAGCTATTGGAAGTTGCGTTGTTTTCACTTCTGTCTGCTGCGCCAATTAAAGTATAAGGCCCGTGTAGCTGTAGGCAACAGATCAAACTTGTGGATTTTAATTCAGGGGTGTAAGAATGTAGACATCGGCTCTCATTTACGAAAACTGTCTAAAAGTGTGACTGTCTTTGTTTCCCATGGCAACCAATCAGGGCTCAGCTTTCATTTTTTCAGATCAGTAGAAGAAATGAAAGTTGTAATCTGATTGGTTGCCATGGGAAACAGAGACAGTCACACTTTTAGACAGTTTAGTTTTCATAAATGAGGTCAATTATTTTGTTTTCTATGTTGAGCATATATTGAAAGCAGTGTTTAGTTAGCCCCCCAAAAATCCCAATAAACCCTTAATTTTTCACTTTCTTTCGTTCACCGTTGTCATAACTTTTTCATTATGAAAGCTTTATTTCTAATAGAACGAGTTGTATATTTTAAAGGTAACGTAATTAAAAATTGTGTTAAAAATTGTGTTGGAAAAGTATGAGGAAGTTTGGTCCCCATTGCTCTGTTATTGGACCCCTTTAACATCTTAGAGACCTCTTTAGAGGTTTACCCCCTCCCTCTTCCCTACTGTTTCTTACCCTTTGTCTCTCAGCTTTATAACACTACTTTGTTTTTGTAAAAGTTACGCTACACTATTAATATATGGAGGTATTTATTGTTTATATCTCTATAATTGCTTATATGGGTATTTGTATCTCAGAATTTTCCCCAAGTATAGATCTCTGTATAAATGCAATTTCACATGTGTTGTTAATGTTTGAACAATTATTTTAAACATTTCAATAAATATTCAATAAAAAAAATTGCTCTGCATTGCTGTTTCCTGAGACTATTTTTTTTTCATCTTTGGAATTGTGTGAGAGCTTTTTTTCTATGATCAGCAAAATCATGACAGACCCGGTGGTCCTTATATGATGTGACAAATAAATGGGCATACCAAGATCACTGCTGCGTTATGAACAGTGAGGTGAGGTGAACCTAATGGTTTAAATGCTGCTGTCAAACAGCTGGAATCAGAGTCATCTCTGATCCTAGCCACTGATGATGGGTGACAGCAAGGACGTAGGCGGTAATATCTATGCATACCGTACATAGGGCACCCATTTGACCTAAATAAGGTGGAGGAGATATGGAACTGAAGGAGCTGTGGCCCAAAAATAAATAAGGAGTCTTCCATGTATTTTAACTTTACATTCAGTATTTACAGTGGAAATGTATGAACTATATTCTTTTAACTAATTAAAACCAGGTACTGATATATGTTCCATTCTTTAGCAGTAGAGCATGAGATTTATTCACCTATAAACCTCTGGTTTTCTACAGATACAAGACTGCGCTGGACATCCCAAGATAATCACTTATCATTGTACTCGTTTGACTTATGTTATGTATGTAACCCCCTCGAATGTACAGCGCACTGGAATCAATGGCGCTTTAAAATAAATAATAATAATAATAAAATTATTATTAAAAGATAGTCCTTATTTTCTGTATGCGAAGACCCGTTTCGGGCTACAATGAACTTCATCCAGTTATGGAACTTGTATCCGTAGAAGACCAGAGGTTTATAGGTGAATAAATCTCACGCTCTACTGCCATTCTCTTCGTCATACTCCTGACTGGGAGAAGACCTCCACAGATCCTACTGCAGTGGACCCCCATCATCCGGTTCATATACTTGAAAGCAACAGGGACAGTTGTGCCCCATTGAGCTCAACTCCCAAAGGTTAGTATATCATAGATATACACTTCAACTCCAATATTGGAACCACATTTATTGCGCTAGAGTGCACTGCCCTGTGTCTCTCCCTTTATGTTTTAAATATTCCATTCTTTGTATCTGTTTTTATTTCCATTCTGTTATTTGCACATGTATTTTTTTCATTCTGTTATCTGCACATGGTTATTGAGGCAGCCATCTTGACTCTGCTACTTTTAACTTTGGGTCATGCTTAAAGGGGTTGTATCATTTCATTAAATGGTCTTCAGAATAAGGTGACAGTGAAAACAAACAACTTTGCAATTGGATGTCATTAGCAAAGCTGTCTTGTATTCACAGTTTTCCTTATCTTCTGTTTTGTTTACATGATTCTCCATTGCGGTCGGATCCCTCCCCCCTTTTGCTTTCACTAGCTGAGAGCTCATTTACATTCTGTTCTGCCCCCGGTCTGCTGTATTCACGGAACTTGCATTCCTGTCTTTCACTCAAAGTAAGGGACTGGCATATTTTCACTCTGCACAGTCAGAAGAAACAGAATTACACAGCAGGGCTTTCACAATCAGGAAACAGCACAATTGTGTGTCAATCCCTGCCTCTCCTGCATAGAAGGGAGATCTGTGCAAAAGCTGTAACAAATCTCCAGCTGTGAGAGGAGAAGAGTGCTCAGTCTAGATTGAATGCAGCTGTGGTATGTATACAGCTCTTACAAAATAAGACTGATAGGGAGAGACACAGTGACATGTGGACTCAGACAGAGATAGGGGGGTGGAGAGTCTTGGGAGTCAGCATGAACAGTGAAGAGGGGATGATGTCACCCAGCTGGGAGGGGAAGAAATGCCCCTGCATTTCTAGAGTTGAGAAGCTGAGAGCAGTATGAATCAGCCGAACTAAGGAAGCGATACATCCCCTTTAAAGTAGTTACATGGAGCATAATAGTCTGTGATCAGGAGCTGAATCACTGACCTCTATTGGAAAGTGTTGTGGACATGCTCTGTGACCTCATTGTGTAGGGAGGTGGAGGAGGTGAGCTGTGACCATTACCTATTGGGAACAGTAAATCCTGTGTTATATACCTATAGTTGTCATCTTTCTTTGTAATCCTGTTTATAATGATGATGAGGCGACTGCTGAATAATAACCGCTACAGAACAGAAAGTGTCAGACTGTTATCAGTGGCCAGGAGTTTTTTTTAAAAAATAAAATACCTACAGACATCACCAAAAACTCTAGCATGGAAACTTTTGCATAGAAACTTAATTAAAATGTTAGGTTGTTTTCTGTTGACTCATTTCCCTTACTGTGGGATTTTTCTGGAGAACCACAGCGTTACTTTAGAATTTGCTTTTTCTTTTGCAAATGCATCTGGACATTAAGACTATGCAGAACATTAGCTGTTCTGTGGTATTTTTGGCTTTTAAGTTATATAACTAGTGTTCTTATTCATTTTTAGGAAATGACAGACAAGATTTGGAAAGAGCGTTAGACTTGGATATTCTTAGAATTAGTCCTTTTACAGTAAAGTTCCAGACACAGTGTTTCTTTTGGCTCAAAACCAAATAAAAAGTACAACATGTACCCTTAACCAATGCTTTTGTGTGGCATCCAGTACCATATTTGCCATTACATAGCAAATACACAGCACTACTGTACTATACCTTAAAGGGCACCTGTCACAGTACAAATGCTATTTGATCCGCTGGAAAATATTATATAGAGCAAAAAGAGCTGAGTAGCTAGATATACAGTTCTATGGGGAAAGATTCAGTAGGAATTGTATTTTATTAATTTCCTGCTTATTCTTGGTTAAGGAGTCCAGTGGGCGGTGTTAACAGTAAATTACAGCCTCTCTTGTATGAGTGTGCAAGAGAGATAGCTGTCCGGCACGGATAAGACCGCCCACTGGACTCCTTAACTCAATAAAGCAGAGATTTTAAATTAATAAAATACAAGTTCTACTGAATCTTTCCCCACAGAACAGCATATCCTTCTGCTCTATATCATACTTCCACTGGAGCTGATAGCATTTTCGATGTGACAAGTTCCCTTTAACTATAGCAATCTAATAATTGCACAATTCGTTACATAAGAATGTGTTACTGTCTGTTTATGATTAATATCTGTTGTACCCAGATTACAATAATCCTTTTCTGGTAGAAATAGGAAAATAGTAACATTTCTGTTCTAAATCATTTTTCCCCACTAGTGTCATTTTCCATGTACAGGCAGTCCCCGGGTTATGAACGGGATAGGGACTGTAGGTTTGTTCTTAAGTTGAATTTGTATGTAAGTTGAAACAGGTATGTTTATTAAATGTAACTCCAGCACAAAGGTTTTTTTATGAGGATGGAAAGTGTAGGGAATGGTCTTTACATTTGTTTTGTTGTCTGTGCCCCTGTTAAGAAGATTTCACCTCATTTTCACCTCATGTGCTGCTGTGGCATTTCAAACTACTATCTGCTGTGGTTTTAACCCCTGGGGGAAATAAAAAGGCCAAATATGACCCATAAACTCCCCTTTGGGAATAGGGGACAGAATTTTAAGTTTGGAACGGTGTGAGTCAATGACGCCTTTTTAAACCCAAAAAAGTCCAAGTAAAATTTAAATTTTTTTGGTTTCACAAAAAATCTAAAAAAATTTAAAGGGGGAAATTAGGAAACCTTGTTCTAAATTTGATTGCAAATGTATAGAGTGCGACAGTATATATGAACCTGTCGTATGTGGGTTCAGGGAAATTTGGGGTGTTTGTTTTGCCTTGCATAGCAATTTAAAAGGTTTGTATATCCTTTTTGGGGCATACTTTTGGGGCAAATTTTAAAATTTCTGTTTCCCGGCGCAAGTTTTGTGTGCACTGTAATCAAAATTCAAAACCTTGGCCCTGGAAAAGTTTTTTTTGGGGCAAGTTTTCACCATTTAAAAAAGGCACAGGCCCCCTTCATGCTTGTAAACCCCAAAAAATTTTTTTTGCAGATATTTAAAATTGAAAATAAAAAAATCCACTGCAACCCCTTTTTTTGAGTTTCTTAATAACGAATTTTAAAAATTTTTTTTTAACCAGGGGTTTAAAGGGTCAACCAAAACCCAAACATATACCAAAAACCCCCCGTTCCCTACTCAATAAAAAAGTTGTTTCAAAAAAATAAGAAACCATTGTAACGAAGCTGGTTTGTGGATCCGCCCGGGCCACCGGGGAACGGGTTGGGGTAAGCCGTCCAGGGGGCGGAGTCTAAGTAAAAACCCCGGTTTTACCAGACCCGGGCCGGGAAAGCCCAAGGGGCTTGCTGCGGGGGGAGAACTAAACCCGGGCGGGCCCCCCCTGGCCCTGGGCTTGCTTGCGAAGGCAGCCAAGGGGGATGCGTGGTACAGAATGTGAGACGTAGGCGGAAGTCGGGGGACAGGCAGGGAGGTCAGGGCAGGCGGCAACGGTTCGTAGTCAGGAATACAGAGCGGAAAGGTTCGGTACACGGGAAAGTCAGGCAAAGAGACAGAAGATGCTTTCTCTAAAGGCAGTATGGCACTAATAGATCCGGCAAAGGTGGACCCGATGGAAGGGGGTTAAATAGTGGGTCACCTGCCAGCCTAACCAATAACTGGGCGTACTGGCCCCTTTAAATCCCGAGGCCGGCGCGGGCGAACGCGCCGCCGGCCGGAGGAGGGACGGAAGGACCTCGGGAGCGCAAGGACGGTAGGGAGGAAGCCGGGGACCCGACCCCGCGGGCCGGCAGGTGGCCGCGGGGACCGGCGGGTGACAGCACGAGTGCGTCCGCAGCCCGGGCGAGGAGCTGCGGGACCACCAGTGACCCGTAGTACCCCTCTTAGGCCCCCTCCTCCTACTGGTTCGGAGGATGGGACAAACCCGGATGACCGCGTACTGGCTGTTCTTCCTTCGGCTCCCAGATCTTCCTCCGGGACCGTTAAGTCCCTCCCAATCAACCAAGAAATTTGCCGTTTACCCCTAAACCTCGACCTCTAGCCAAGATCTCTTTGACCGCAAATATGTTGGAGGACTACGGCTCAGGAGAGGGAGGGGACAAACTTTTTCTGGAGGAGAAGCGGTTCAACACGACGGGCTTCAGGGAGGGTTACATGAAAAAGAAATTAGGGATCCGCCATAGTGGGCGGGAGTTGGAGCCTATACGCCACAGGATTTAATACGGCTCAGGATTTCAAAGGGACCAGGAAATGGGGTTTTATTTGAGAGGAAAGCGCGGGCCATGCTTTGTAATGGGAATTTTTAACCTGACATATTTGGCTGACAGCAGACTTTGTCTCAGGGGTAAAGGTTGGAGATGGTCTCCTCTTCCTGTCGCCTGGGCCTCTTCATACGGGCGCAGCACGCTGCAGTGACTGGCGAGGTCTGCTTCCCCAGTGCTCCAGATAGGTCGTGGACCAAGGGCATTCCACAGAGGGAACCTCGGGAGGAGGAGGGCAGAGGGGAGAGGAGGGCGGGGGCATGCAACCATATACAATTAAAAGGGGAGAGGACACCGCCTGAGGACCCTGAATCTACGCGAATTGTATGAAATTCGGCCAGGGTTAGGAGATCGGCCAATTCTCCTGGCGAGCAGAAACATAAAGTGACGTAAGTAACTTGCCCAGAATTGGTTGGACTCATCTAACCTGCCGTTAGATTGCGGATTGGTAAGGACGACGGAGAAGTCTAACTTCACCGCACATCGGGGAGCAGAGTGCGCACCAGAACTTGGACACGGACTGCACCCCCGTCAGAGACGAATGATGTGGCAGGGGCCCAGACATGCAGGCGAAAGATGTGGACTAAAGAACAGGGAGAGCAAGACGGATGGTGCGGAAGGTAACCAGGCAGTGGGACGAAGTGCGAACATCTTCGAAATCCTATCCGTAGGATCCCGATCACGGTGTTACCCGAAGAGGATGGAGGCGGGTGATGAAATCCATCGCTCCACATGGGGAAAAAACCCCATGGAATACTGGCGTAGGCAGGGGTCGCAGCAGCACGGAGGGGCCGTGGCGGGGACCTCGTATTTCCGGGCTCAGGTAGCACAGGCATCCACGAAAAAGTCCTTTTCCAATATCTTTAGCCTGTCCCATGGCCACCAGTAGAACTCGAGAGATCAACTGGATGATCTACGGGCTCCCGGATGTCCTGCCAAAAAAGAAGCAGTGTCCCCAAATTCAGGATTCTCTTGCGCGCGTGTCGCCTGAACGTAGGTCTTGCCAGGAGGTATCTGCGAAGTGAGGACATGGTGCTGCTGCTGGGACACAGGCGTTCCGGGGGGGGTCTGATGTGTTGGAGATGCGGCCTCTCCGGTAACGTCGGATCTCAGAGAGAGAGCATTGCCCTGATGTTCTTTTCGGGCTGGGCGAAAAGGATCCCGGAAGTCAAATCTTGACAAAAAAAGAGACAGCGTGCTTGCCGGAGGGTTGAGGCGTGGGCCGCCTGGAGGTACTAAGATTTTTTGTGATCCGTATTACCTCTAAAGGATGACGAGCTCTCCTCCAGAGAGAAGATGCGCCACTCATCCAGGGCCATCTTGATAGCGAGTAATTCCGGTCCCCATATAGCATAGTTCCTTCTCTGCCGACGAGTAGGTCTTGGAGAAGAAGCCGCAGGTGATGGTTCTCCCTTGGGACCCTTTTGAGTAAGGACCAGCTCCTGACCCACTGAAGAGGCATCACCTCCAGAGAGAAAGGTTCTCAGGATCAGGGGCGTGACAAAATAGGTGCGGAAGCAAACGGCTGACTTCCAAATCTGGAGACGGCTCTTTCGGCGCTGGTGGCCACATTTGGATTAGCCTTCTTCCTGGTGAGAGCCACTTTTGGAGCCACCAGTTGTAGAGGAGTCTGGAATATAAACTGCGATAATAATTGGGCAAAGCCCAAAAAAAACGTTGTATGGCTCGAAGTTCTCAACAGGTCTGTGGCCATTTGCAAGATTAGCAGAAAGCTTAGTGGGGGCCATTTGACAGCTCGGTTTCGGAGAGATGTAACGGGGGAAAGGCGACTGGGTTGGTGGAACACGCACTTCTCTAATTTGGCGTATACAGGCGGTGGCTGCGAGGCGTTTGAGACTAGGCGTACTGTGATAGCTGGGTCCGTGAGGTCAGGGGAGAAAACCAGGATGTAGTTCCAGATTACACGATGACACACGTTGTGTGCTCGGTCACTGAAGCTGCGTTTACGAACTCCTGAAAGACAGCGGGAGCATCTGCACAGAGTCCGAATGGCATCACTAGGTATTCAAATATGGCGTTCGTGCGGGTATTGAATGCCGTCTCTTCCCACTCATCTCCCTTCCGGATCCTGATGGATTGTATGCCCCGCGCAGGTCCATTTGGAAAAGACCTTGGCCTCCCCTGTAGACGGTCAAAGAGTTCCGTAATAGAGGCAACGGGTACCGGTTTTTCACGGTAATCTGGTTAGGCCCCGGTAGTCGGATGCACCAAGGACGGACGAGAAACCATCCCTTCTTTGTACGAAGAAAAAACCCGGGCTCGGCGGGTGACGAGACTTGAGTTATAACGCCTTTGCAGGTTCTCTACGGATATAGTCCGACATGGCCTGAGTCTCGGGTTTGGACAAGGGTAAACTTACCCGAGGACGGACTGGTCCCAGAGGATAGGTCTCAATGGGACAGTCGTTGGGGCGATGAGGAGGAGGGATTCAGCCTGTTCTCGAAAAAAAAGTCCACGTTAGTCCCGGTTATTCAGCGGTGAAGACTGGAAGGGACCTGTAAGACTGATGAGGTGGCATGGCCCGGAACTGGGCCACGGAACAGAGAGACAGCGATTCGGGCTAGTTGGGACCCCAGCGTTAGAAACCCCCCGGATTCTCCAGTCGAGTGTCGGGGCATGGCGCTGTAACCACGGAAGACCCAAGAGGATAGTTGAGGATGACGAGGAGGTACGTAGAAGATGATCTCCTCCTTGGTAGGCCCCCACGCGGAGAGACATCGGCTTGGTCACTTTCCGATTGGGCTCACTAAGTAGCTCGCCTCTCACGGTGGATATCACCAGGGGCTTCTCAGACAGATCACGGAGGCGTGCTGGGATACCAGGGTGGCATGATTTAATGTTCCCGGCGGATCCAGAAGAGTCAGGAAAGGCGGGGCACCCGAAAAGCGAGAGTCCGGAACCCGATGAAACCTCAACCTCCATAGTAATGCGTGGTGCAGGGTAAGTGTTTTCACACACCAGGGATGCCTCTCGCATAGTAAAAAATATAACCTAGGTTGCGGGCGGTTCCCTGCGCTTGGTGGGGCGAAGCGGGGCACCATTGCGGAAAGTGATCCGGGCTGGCACAGTACAAAATAGGACACAATTTCCTGCCGACCGGCGGGACAGCTTCCTGTTCGGACAGATGTGCCCGGTCCACCTGCATGTGTTCTTCACTGGTTGGAAGTGGAAGCGGCAGCTGTGGTCCCTTTGGAAGACCGGGGACCAGGCGAGGCAAACGGCGTTGGTCGGGCGAGATCACGTTTCCTGGCGTGTTCCTCTTGTCGTTCGGCGAAGCGAACATCGATCCGAGTGGCTAGGTGGACCAGGTGTCGCTTAGAGGAGGACGGGATCTCTCTGGCGCGTAGGGCGTCCGTAAACTCTGCCGGACAGGCCCTTTTTTACAGTGGCACCCATTAGAGCGGCGTCATTCAGGTTGCTCCGACGCCAGGGTCCGAAAGAACTGGGCGTAGTCGCCGACTGAGGAGTCACCCTGGCGATAGATAGATTCAGTAGAGCGGTCTCTGCCGTGGAAGCCGTGCCGGCTCTTCAAAGACACTGGCGGAACTCTGAGGAGGAAAGCCTGTGGTTCGTCGTCACCGGATCTGCCCGATCCCAGAGGGGGGTGGCCCAAGCTAGAGCCTTCCCGGACAGCCAGACTAACCACGAAGGCCACCTTAGAACGTTCAGTGGGAATTTGACCGGCCATCAACTCAACGTGCAATGACGCACTGGGTATTAAATCCCTGCATTGTTTGGTAGTCCCCTTCATCTTGTGGGTGGTAGTGGTAGGCGCTGCCGAGAGAAGTCCAGGTGTGGCGGAGGGCCGTCGCCACAGGAGGCATTTGTGTCGGCGGCTGTGGTTAGCCAGGAGCTTCTGATCCATGGCGGACAACTGATTCAGCTGCTGGGCCTTGTTGAGCTAGTTGAGAGACTGCTGAGCCACGTTCGTCGTGAGGTCCGGTTTACAGGGCAAGTTGGTACCTTGGGGGTTCCATGGCCGGATCTTTACTGTAACGAATGCTGGTAGTGGATCCGTGGACCACCGCAAGCGATGGTGTAAGACCGTTTACCAGGGGCGGAGGTCTAAGTAGAAACCGGTTTTCACCAGGAGCCCGCCGCCAAAGCGGGATGGACTTGCTGCGGCGGAGAATACCAGGTCGCCCACTGGCGTGACTTGCTTGCGATGGCAGCCATGGCAGTGGCAGGTGGTACAGATATCGGTGAGGACGTAGCGAAGTCGGGGACAGGCAGGAGGTCAGGGCAGGCGGCAACGGTTCGGTAGTCCAGGATACAGGGAGGGGGGTGGAAGGTGGAAAGGTTGGTACACGGAAGTCAGGGCAACGAGGACAGAAGAAGCTTTTTAAAGGGCAGTATGGCACTATAGATCCGGCAAAGGTGACCCGGAAGGAAGGGGGTTAATTGGGTCACCTGCCACCTTAACCTATAATGGGGCCGTATGGGCCCTTTAAATCCCCGAGAGCCGGCGCAGCGCGCGCCTAAGGCGTCGGGCACGCGCAGCCGGCAGACCAGGAAGGACGGAAGGGGACTCGGGATCGCAGGACGGTAAGGAGGAAGCAGGGACCGACCCGCGGGGATCGGCAGGGGCCGCGGGGACTCCGGCGGGGTGACTGCGACGAAGTTGCGTCCGCAGATCGGACGGGAGCTGCGGGAACCACCCGGTGACTGTACCCCCCCCTTAGGCCCCCTCCTCCTACTGGTTGGAGGATTGACATTCAAACCCCCCCCCACCGAGGACCGCGGTCCAGGATGTTCTCCTCAGGCTCCCAAGTCTCACCTCCGTGACGAATCCCTCCCAATAACAAGAATTGTCCGTTTACCCTCTAACCCGACTCTCTTTGCCAAGATTCTCTTTGACGAAAATATGTTGGAGGCTACAGGAATCAGGTAGAGGGGTGGGACAATTTTCTGGAGAAGGCGGTTCACACGACGGGCTTCAGGAGGGATAATGAAAAGAATTAGGCGATCCGCTATAGTGGGTGGGAGTTGAGAGCTATACGCCACCCCAGATTTAATACGGCTCAGGATTTCAAAGGGACCCAGGAAGCGTGGGCCAAGCTTGTAACTGGGGATTTTTAACCTGACATATTTGGCGGACAGCCAGACTTTGTCTCCAGGGGTTAAAGGTTGGAGCTGGTTCCTCTTCTGTCCGCTGGGCCTTCATACGGGAGGCAGCAGCTGCAGTGACTGGGCGAGTCTGCGCCCAGATGCCAGAGTTGGTCGGTGACCAAGCATCCAACAGAGTGACCTCGCGGAGGAGGAGGGCCAGAGGGAGAGGAGGGCGGGCGATGCCAACCATATACCAATAAACAAAAAGGGAGTCGCGCCTGAGGACCTTGTATCTAGCGAAATTGTTATGAAAATACGGCCCCAGAGTAGGAGATCGGCCCAATCATCCTGGCCGTGCAGAAAGTAAAACAAAAAGTGACGTAAGTAACTGCCCAGAATCTGGTTGACTCTCTCTACCTGGCCGTTTTAGATTGCGGATGGTAAGACGAGAGAAGTCTAATTCCCCGCATTCGGAGCAGTAGTGCGCGCCCAGATCTTGGGAACACGAATACTCACCCCACGTTCAGAGACGTTGTGCAGGGGCCAGACCATGCAGGCGAAGATGTGACTCTAAGAACAGGGAGGCAAGACGTGGTGCGGAAGGTCAACCCAGGCAGTAGGGGACGAAGTGCGACTTCTTCGAAAACCTATCCGTATAATGACACAGATCACGGTGTTACGCCGACAGAGGATGGAAGGTCGGTGATGAAATCATCGCACATGGACCATGGAAATACTGGGCGTAGGCAGGCCGGTCGCAAGCAGCGGTTGGGGGCCGTGGCGGGGCACCTTATTAGGGGACAGGTTGGTATGCACAGGCATCCACGATGTCCTAATATCTTTAGCCAGTCCTGGCCACCAGTAGTACCGAGAGATCAACTGGAATGATCTACGGGCTCCCGGATGGTCCTGCAACAAAGTGCAGTGTCCCCAATTCAGGATTCTCTGCGCAGCGCATGGCGAATCGTAGGTCTTGCAAGGAGGTATCATGCCGAAGGAGGGATCAGGTGCTGCTGGGATCAGGCGATCCGGGGGTATTATGATTGTGTTGGAGCTGCGGTCCTCTCCAGGTTACAGTCCGGATGCGCGTGAGAGAGCATCTGCCTGATATGTTCTTTTCGGCTGGGCGAAAATGGATCGGAAGTCAAATTTGAAAAAAAAAGAGACCAGCGTCGCTTGCCGGGGTTGAGGCGCTGGGCCCGCCTGGAGGTAATGAAAGTTTTTTTGTGATCCGGATATACCTCAAGAAAGGATGACGAGTCTCCCTCCAGAGTGCGGCACTCCTCCAGGGCATTTGATAGCGAGGTACTTCTCGGTCCCCAATATGCATAGTTTTCCTCTCTGCGACGAGAAGGTTTTGGAGAAGAAGCCGCAGGTGATGGTTTCCTCCTTGGGGACCCTTTTGAGTAAGGTCAGTCCGGCCCACTGGAAGAGGCATCCACTCCAGAGAGAAAGAAAGGCTTTCAGGATCAGGGCGTGACAAAATAGGTGCGGAAGCAAAGGCTGACTTCAGATTCGAAGAAGGGCTCTTTCGGCCCGTGGTGGCCAAACATTTTGGGATTAGCCTTATTCCTGTTGAGAGCCACAATTGGAGCACCAGTGTAGAGAAGTGGATATAAACTGCCGATAATAATTGGCAAGCCCAAAAAAGTTTTTTTTGATAGGGCTCGAAGTCCAACAGGTCGTGGCCCTTGCAAGATAGCTGACAGCTTAGGTGGGTCCATTTGCAGGCCTCCAGGTCGGAGACGATGTAACCGAGGAAAGGCAGATGGGTTGTGGAAACAGCACTTTCTATTTGGCGTACAGGCGGGTTGCTGCGAAGGCGTTGAGGGACTAGGCGTTACCTGTGATAGATGGGTTCCGGAGGTCAGGGGAGAAACCAGGATGTGTTACAGATACACGATGGACACAGTGTAGAGCTGGTCCCTATGAAGGATGTCGTTTACGAACTCCTGAAGACGCGGGAAGCATTGCACAGGACCGAATGGCTTCACTAGGTATGAAAATGGCCGTTCTCGCGGTTATTGAATGCCGGGTCTTCCACTATACTCACTCACGGATCCTGATGAGATTGTATTGCCAGCCGCGCAGGTACAATTTGGAAAAAAAGACCTTGGCTCCCTGTAGACGGTTCAAAGAGTTCCGTAATTAGAGGGCAACGGGTACCGGTTTTTTTCACGGTAATCTGGTTCGGCCCGGTAGTGAGGCCAAGGACGGAGAGAACCATTTCTTCTGTAAGCGGAAGAAAAACCCGGCTCGGCGGGTGACGAGGACTTGCGTATAAAAGCCCTTTGCAGTTTCTCACGGATTTGTGCCGACATGGCCTTGAGTCTCGGTTCTGGACATACGGGTAAACTTTACACCGAGGAGGACTTGGTCCCAGGAAGGGAGGTCAATGGGGACAGTCGTAGGGGGATTGAGGAGGGAAGGGATTCAGCTGTTTCTCCGAAAAAAACTTTTCCTACGTTGAGGTAGTCCGTATTTCCAGCGGGGAAGACCTGGCTGGGACCTGTAAAGAAGAACTGTTGAGGTGGAATGGCCCGGGACTGGGCCACGGATACAGAAGACAGCGATTCTGGCAGTTGGGACCCAGCGTGAACCTCCCCGGTTCTCCAGTCGAGGGTCGGGCATGGAGCTGTAAGCCCACGAAAAGACCAAGAGGATAAGCTGAGTTGACCGAGGGAGGTCGTAGAAGAAGATTCTCCTCTTGTGGTAAGGCCCCACGCGGAGAAGAGACAATGGCTTGGTAACGTACCGAATGGCCTCATAAGTAGCTCGACACTCACGGAGGAGATCACAGGGCTTCACCAGACAGATCACCGGAGGCGATGCTGGGATACCATGGGGTCGCATGGAATAATCGTTCCCGGGGGATCAGAGTCCAGAAAGGCGGGCACCCGAAAAGCGCGGTCCGGGACCCGATGAAAACCTCAACCCTCCATAGTAATGCGTGGAGAGGAGTGTTCACACCCAGGGATGCCTCTCCGGACATAGCCTAGGTGCGGGCGTTTTCCCTGCCGCTGTGGGCGACAAGCGGGCAACCATTGCGGAAGTGATCCGGGCTGGCACAGTTAAAAGGCACAAAGTTCTTAGCCCGACGGCGGGACAGCTCTGTTTGGGAAGATGTGCCCGGTCCTCCTGATGGGTTCTTCCACTGGTTGGAAGTGGAATCGCAGCCGGTGGTCTTTGGGAGACGGGGGCCAGGCGAGGCAAACGGCCCGTGGTGGTGCTGATGATCACGGTCTGGCGTAGTTCTCTTGTCGCTCGGCGAAGAGCGAACATCGAATCCGAGTGGCTAGGTGGACCAGGTTGTCGACTTAGAGAGGACGGGATTCTCTCTGGCCGCTAGGGGTGTCTAACTCTGCGGACAGGCCCTTTATAAAAGTGGCACATATAGAGGCGGCGTCTTCCAAAGGTAAGCTCCGACGCCAGGGTCCGAAAACGACCTGCGTAGTCGCCGACAGAGGAGTCTCCCTGGCGAAAGAAGATTCAGTAGGGGGGTCGCGAGCTGATTTGATGTCGTGGGGAGGGGGGGGGGGCTTATGGGTGGAGCGGTCTCTGCCGAGGAAAGCCCGTGCGGCTCTTCAAAGACACTGCGGAATCTGAGAGGGAAAGCCTGTTGGTTCGTCGTCATCCGGATCGCACCGATCCAGGAGGGGGGTGGCCCAAGCTAGAGCCTTTCCCGGACAGCTGACTAACACGAAGGGCCACCTTGTACGGTTCAGTGGGAAATTGACCGGCATCAATTCAACGTGCATAGTGCACTGGGTATAAATCCCCTGCATAGTTTGGTAGTCCCCTTCAAACTTGTCGGGTAGTGGTAGGCGCAGGCCGAGAAGTCCAGGTGCTGGCGGGGAGGCGTCGCCCACAGGAGGCGGGTGGTGTCGGGCGGGCTGTGTTGGTTAGCCAGGGGTCTGCCTGCATCATGGCGGACAATGATTTCAGCGCAGGGGCTTGTTGCGCTAGTTGATGTGACTGCTGAGCCACTATCGTCGTGAGGTTCGTTCACGGGAGGGTACCTTGGCGGAGTCCATGGCCGTATCTGTACTGTTAACGAAATCCTGGTAGTGGATACGCCGGACCACCGCAAGCGATGGTGTCAGCCGTACAGGGGACGGAGTCTATGTAGACCGCGGTTTTCACCAGAGCCCGCCGCAAAGCGGGATGGACTTGCGCGGCGGAGAACTACAGGTCGCCCCACTGGCGTGACTTGCTTGCCGATGGCAGCCAAGGCCGTGCGTGGTATCCCCGAATGTGAGTCGTAGGCGAAAGTCGGGGAAGGCAGTGAGGTCGGGCAGGGCGGCGGCCAACGGTTGTAGTCAGGGATACAGGAGCGGAAAGGTTTTCGAGTACACGGAAGTCAGGCAACGAGACAGAATAAAGCTTTCTCTTAAAGGCAGTATGGCACATAAAGATCCGGCAAGGTGAGCCGGTAAGGAATGGGGGGTTTAAATAGGGTCCACCTGCCAGCCTTAACCATAATGGGCGTACTGGCCTTTAAATCCCGAGAGCCGGCGCGCGCGCGCCTAAGGCGCGGGCAACGCGCACGGTCCGGCCGGCCAGGAGGACGGGAAGGACTAGGGAGCGAGGACGGTAAGGAGGAAGCGAGGGACCGAACCGCGGGACCGGCAGGGGCCGCGGGGAATCCCGGCGCGGTGACAGCACGAGTGCGCCGCAGCCAGGGAGAGGGGCTGCGGGGACCACCCGTGAAGCCAGGTGTCAATGATAATACGATGTTCGGCATACCCTTTTCAAGTGAATCTTAGATAAAAGGGTAGGATAAAAAGTTTTGGTATGCGTATGCCAAATTATAGTAAATGCAAAATGAATGGTAGCAAGGTGGAAGAGTATACTGGAAGGTCCAGAGGATAACGACACTTTTTAGGTAATAGGAGACCTAAGTATGAAAGTATAGGACAGGACGTCCGGAGGTTAAGGAGGGGCCCCGGGGCCCTTATGACCTTTTCCTCCAGAACTTTTCCCACCTTACTACATTCATTTTGCTTCACAAATTTTTTTGGCATACGCTCCCAAAATTTTATCCTACCTTTATACTATATGTACTTGAAAAAGGGCCCATCATCAAAGTATTTTTTTTTGACACCCCTGTTTTCATATTTTTTGTACAACTTTATTGGTTAATTCTGGTGTTGAAATAGTGATTGTGTATTTGTTTACCTCTGATTAAAAAAAATCTCAATTTCGTTTTAAGTAACTCTAAAACGGTGTGCAGTGGATTCTTCTTTACTAGTAATAGGACCTCTGGTCTTTTCCACTATTGCACCCACTTATAAACTTAATCTCTCAGGTGTGCATAACCATATACCTATATACTTCCACTCAAGCAGAGTTCTAGCAAGTAAGAGCTGTAGTGACATACTGGGTTAAAGAAGTAGGAAACGGAATGAAAAAGGACTAGCAACTGAAATGAACTGTAATTGGGCCTTGCTCTGGATACCTCACTCTCTATAATAAAATTATCCCACAAGACCATATGGAATCAAAAATCTCCACTCTATAAATGCTTATTGCTGTAAAATATTCCATGTTTTTCATCTCCTTTAATCTGTCATTTTTTCAATTCTTTTCAATGAAACATCTAGCCGCTGTAAGCACAGGTAACATTAATGGTCTAATTTTCAGATTAATTTGTTGTGGAGTGATATTTAATATAAACTGCTGATGGGCCCCAGCGCACGGCAGACCTGGAGTGTCTTTTAAACTGCATATACCCCCTTTTGGAGGGGCAAAAAAGGCAAAAAACAGATAAAAAGAGGCAAATTACATAGCTGCAGGGGGGAAATAAATACAGTCCCGGGTGACCCCAGAATGAAATTCCACTGTTGGGCTCCATGCACCCCAGTCCAACACTGCCTATAATGGGACCATAAAAGCCCTTCTATTCTAAACTTAGCTAACCTGCTACACATATGGGAATGTCTATATTTACTAGAATTATGTTACATTATGCATGAGAAGAATATTCCACAGCTATCACATTGGCAGCAGTGAAAGTGAAATGTACTGAGAGAAATACAGAAAGATCGAATGGATATGACAAGATTTATTGTGTAATAATGTTTGTAATAATGGAAGCCTAATCTCTTATAGTCTGGTGCTTTAGTGAACTCAGGTTATCTGAATATAGAGCTTTGCAAAAAATCTTTTATCAAAAGTATGAAACCCATATGATCACCAAATAAAGCAAATATAGTCTGACAGAACCAATGTAAATGCAATGTGAATGGCGCATTAGGGTGCTTCCACACAGCGCAGTGTTGGTGTAGTTTTAACTGCGCTCCCATTAAACTGCCTTTATTACCAGCAAGCTTCTTTGTATTGTCTAAATTGTTCAGAAAGGTCCTTCAAGTAAGTAATCAAGGTATTTCTAGTGAAGTCTTGTGGATAGAAACACACTAATTGATTACTCACTTTCCAAACAGTTTAGATAAGTGGAAAAAAGCTTGCTCTCTAAAGAGGACTAGGCTTGTCTGTTCATTACATGGATAGCCCAGTCATTTCATGTGGTAGCACTGCAGGGAATACCATATTTTTTGCCATGTTCTCTTATGGCTTGTCCCCACGGCACGAGTTTTCACTCGGTTTTACAGACGTTTTTCGGTTTTGAAAACCTTCTGTAAATCAGGTGACAACTTTTAACATTGACCGAAAAAGATTGAACATGTTCATTTTTCCGCCCGGTAATTTATTTGCTCTTTGATCTTTGCCGTGGGGACGAGCTCTAATGGTCAGTTCACACAACGGATTTTAACAAAGGTTCCAACCTGGATTCCAAATTCATTTCCTCTTCAAAATCCTCGTGTCGAGGAAACTATGTCAGACTTTTCCCTCCGATGTGTGATGATACCCTAACAGAGTTTGGGGACTTACTGATCAATTTATTTCTTTGAGGCCCTGCTATTAAAATGGATTGTCCAAGGCAGACAACACCTGTAGCCTAAATCTCCAGTACAAAATGCACAACAGATACTAGGTTCCAGTCACTTGTGTTCTTCTCTAATGGGGGAAATTCACAGATTGATCTGCAAGTCACATTCAATGGAAAACTGATTCCCATTAGAGGATGCAATGCTTTGTGGCATATTACGAACTCCTACAATCACTTGTCCCTAAACTTGCTAACTTGTTTGCAGAAAGGGGAAGATCTCTCCTTGAGGAGAGCACCGAAAGAACGGCTTGTAGACTTATGTATTGCCTTTTCGCCCTCTACTAAGCATCTGCATATCACAAGGCATTATGGAAAAGGGGCTGAGCAGCCCAAAGCGCCCTCTGTTGGATGTAACAAATCCTCAAGGGCGAAAAAGCAATATATAACTCTACATGCCGTTCGTTCGGTGCTCTCCTCAAGGAGAGATGTTCCCCTTTCTGAGCCACTCATTGCCTCCCATACAGCCAGCCGTAATTGCTCTTCTCTGCACTGATGAGGGACAAAAATCCCGAAACAGCATTGTCTGCAGATGAGAGATACTGGCTTGGCTAAAATCCTTTTTGCTTTCTCAAGACTCGGTGGGTCAAGAGCAAATTGAGGATTTGTTACAACCAACAGAGGGCGCTGTGGGCTTTTTTCACCCCCTTTTCCCCAAATGCCTTGTATATTTTGCATGCATTTTTAAGGGTTTCTGTACCACTACTGTCATAGATAGAGACTTCTTTATAACCCGTGATAGGAATGCAGACTCTTGGAAGTTTTGGGATACCATTTGTTGCCTGTCTCTGCTGTAGAAGTGGCTGTCTACCCAGAGACTGCAATTTGTAAAACACATGCAACTATAGACAAGCAAATAATAGAAAAAATGATGGATTATGAGATTGTTTTCTTCTTGTGGTGGCAGAACTCTGTTGCCTGATTTTTGAATGTCACTGGTAAAATGTCAGAAAATATAATACATTTATAAAAATATACATTAGCACGGATCCTTGTGTGCCTGGAAGCAGAGGACTGCTCAGTCACTAGGGACACTGACAGAGAGGCCCAGCTGTCCCTATCAGTACATACCATGCATAGCTCAATGTCCAGCCTCTACTCATTTACCTTATTAGTCCAAGAGGTTTCAAGCTGGCGGGGCTAGAAGTCTACCAGTGTAAATGCCCAGTGTGCTGTAGAACAGATATGAAATCTCGTATACATGATTCTGTTGTAGATCTAACAACTCTGAAAGGACAAGTACTAGGAAAGCTTTTGTGAAGGTGTTCTCCTTCTACTATTAGTTCCTTAGCAGTTGGAGAACAACTAATTCTATTTTGCAAACCATACTTTTTATTACGAAAAAAACCCGCCCGAAGAGTCTGCTAGCTTTAAACCAAACTAACCCATGTTCTAATTATTACATTTTTGTAATATTTCTGTGTAAAGGGATAGTTGTCTACTACAAACTCCTAAGGCTGCATCTAGATGACTAAGGACAAAATACTCGTCGGACTCTGAATCCTAAAGCCATGTTAAATGGCATCAGAACTCCGACGGCATTTTAACATCACATTTTTTTGCCAGGGTTTGCGCAAACAAACGCAGTTGGTTTTTGGATTTTGTCCGGCCCAGTACATATAAGTGTACTTGAATCCGCTGGGAGATTGAACATGTTCTATATTCCGGCAGAGGCCGACAATTTAGAAATCCGACAGTAGAAAATCCATGCTGTGTAGACTACAGCTCGGATTTTCTATTGCAGTCTATGAGCCACTGGTTACAGTCAGATTCTCGGTGGATTCTAAATACTGAATCTGCCGAAAATCCGACCAGCAACCACTGCTGTGTAGACATGGCCTAAAACCACTTAGTCCAGCAAGTATTTGAAAGTATTTTTATCCAAAACGGGGATTTTTCTCCCCTTTTTTGTTTTCTTTGGGGGGCGAATTTAGGATTAGTTTCCAATCGTTTACATCTTAAAAAAAAAAAAATCTTTATTAATAGCGCCAACCTTTCCCCGGCCTTTTTCAATTTAAGGGGGAATAAGACAGACAAACCAGAATTAAATTTTATAAAAAGCTCGTACAAATCAAAACCGGTGTGAGGGCCCCGCCCCAAGAGCTTTTCAATCTTTAGGGTGAAGGGTGAAACAAAGGGTTACAAGGCTTGTTTACAATGGACCAGCCATGTTAAACCATTAAATATGGGGTATTTAACAAAAAAGTGGATAAACCCGCCACCCCCCCAATAAATCTTTATAAAAGAAAGTGCCTGGGGGTGCCAAAGTGCGGGAAAAGTAAAGATGGGACGGAATTTGGTGGGTTAAAAAATTAGGGATCTTAAATAGGCTTGCCCAAAAGAAAAAATGGGGTTTTCAGAGCGAAACTTAAAAATTTGTGAGGGGTTTGTGATGTCCCTGCACATGGGGAAACATGTTCCAAGAACTGGTGCAATACGTCAAAATCTTGTAAAAGGGCATGGGGGTTTCGGGATGAGGGGTTTGGGGTGGGTTTTTAGATCAGTGCAGACGGAGAGAGCGGGGGGGGTGGTAAAACAGAGTTGGAGGGAAAAAAAGATTTAGGGGGGTGCACCACTGTGGGGAGCTTTATATTTTTAAAGTGATTATTTTATTTTTGTTTTCCCTGTACTGAATGGTAGCCTTGCAGAACTAACAAAAAGGTAAAGGCAATCAGAAATAGGGGCTGGAAAAGAAAGACAACCCGGGGGCTGTTTGCTTTAAAGGAAACCAGATTGGAGAGGGGAAAAATTTTAACGGGAAGGGAGACCGATAAGCAGGGAGTTACATATTTCAAGACGAGAAAGAATAAGAGCAAAACAATGAGATTTTTGGGGTGTTTCCCACATGAGAAAAGGAGAGCCAATTGGGGTATCCCCCCAAAACCTTTTCTTGTCAGGTTTTCAGACAGTCCCATTTGAAATTTTAAAAGTAAAATTTTCCACAGTTTTCCCCAGAAAAATCCGGGTTAAAAATAAACATGTTCCAAAATTTAAAAGGCGGGTTTTTTAAATCCAAACCTCAGAAAATCCTACCCTAAAAGACTTTAAAGGGTCGGGTTTTTTCTGCCCGAGGGCTAAAGGAGAAAGGTTTTTTAAATTCCCCGGGTTTTTTTACAGTTTTAAAAAATCTATTCAATTTAAAAATTTGGACTATAAATCCTTGCTGTGTTGATATAAGACATATCCAGAAAACCTTTAATAAAGAAACAAGAAAAATTTGGGGGGGGACACATTCATTTCTATTTACAGACTGTTAAAAGGAAACCGGGGTCTTCAAACTGGGGGGCCCTTTCAGCTGTTGGAAACTACAGCTCCCCCCTTTTGCCCACTGTTTTAAAATTATAAAAGCCTGATGGGAGTTGTTTTTTCCCAACCCGCGGAGGGCTGCAGGGTTTTAAGATCCCCCGGTTTTAGAGTTTTAAATTAAACCATGAACATTTTGTTTTTTAAAAAAGGTTTAAATTTTTTTACCTGTTTACCAAGATATTTTATATGTTATCAAATCTGGTAATTAACATGGTTCTGTAGAAAACCTCCACACTCACTACCACCATTGTATGTACCATATGTTATACATGCACTAAAAGAAAAGATATCTGGAGCTAAACCTTTTTCAACGTCTTATACGGACAGAATATTTCCTGAATGTCCTCTTGTCAATGTCTTTAAAGGGAACCTGTCACATAGGTTATGCCCTCCTTGCTGAGGACAGTCCAAGCTAGTGACAGACATGCTGTTTCCAGCGCTGTGTCCCTTGGGCTATGTTCACACGGCTTAACTGCGGGACGTAATTACGCCCCGCAGTTACGCCGTGTGGCCGGGGGCGGGGCGGGAGCGGGGAGCGAGCGGGGGGGCAGGCACTTCGCCTGGCCCATAGACTATTATTGCTAGTGGCGCGTATACACCGCTAGAAAATGACATGTCAAAACTGTGGATTACCGTAATGACTGGGACATATTCCAGCCCGTAATTTGCGCACTTCGTCGCGTAATTACGGACCGAAATACGGCCCATTTTAAGCCGTGTGAACATAGCCTTATTCTGTAAGATGCTGTAGTTTTAGAGCCGGTTCACACGGCTTATCCAAGCCGTAATTGTGGGACGGATTTCGCCCGCAATTCCGGCTTGAATAAGGGGCGGGGGCGCTGCCCGCCGGCCCGATAGACTTTCGTTATCCACGGCATGTATCCCGCCGGGATCATGAACATGTCACTTTCTCCCCGCCCGGCGGATTCGCCGAGCAGTTAGGGGAGACGGAATCCATAGTTCTCTATGAGAACTGTGCATTAGCGTAATGGCTGGGACGGATTCCAGCCGTATTGCAGCGCAGTATGGCACGCAGTACGGCTCCAATCCGTGCCCAAAATAAGCCATGTGAATGGCCCTTTAGAGCATTTACCCCTCAAATCTTATTCATGAGCAGGTGTTAGCCCCGCCCACCAACGATAGCCCCACCCACTGACAGTTATTCAAAGTAATAGGTTTATCAGTTGAGGTGGGTGGGACTAGCCTCAGGTGGGCGGAGTTTGAAAAAACCTGACTCTTTGACTCTTTTCTGGCTGAAAACTGCAGATTTGAGCATTAAATGCTCTAAAACTCCAGCATCTTGCAGAATAAAGGACACAGCGCTGGAAACGTCAGGTCTGATACTAGCTTGTGCTGTCCTCAGGAAGGGGGGATAAACAATGTGACAGGTTCTCTTTAACGTTAGTATGTCTTAAAGTATTATATGTTTTTGTTCTCTGTCATATCTGGTTAGACTAACTTTGCTAGTTTCCTGCATTTATAATGTCCTCTTTGAAATTAGTTTAGATTCTTTCTCAAATACGAAGGACTTTTATCTGATCCCCAAAACAAAACCCTAATTACAGAGCTGTTTATTTGAGATAAATCAAGTTTTTTACTGTCTGGCAGCAAGGACATGATGACACTGCGACCTTGTGATGACTCACTCTCTTTATCTCATTAACAAAACCCCGGGAGTTTTGTTTACATTTTGTTACTGAGGGAACTAAAATAGCCACAGAGGTAATAAATTCACTTGATCTTTTTGGGGAAAAAAAGGGGAAACAATGCAATATATTTGGAAAATGTTTTTTTTGTTTTCCCTACAATTGAAAGCTATTCTTTGTACGAGAAAAACCCCCCCTTTAAAGTATTATATGTTTTTTTTTATCCATATAATATTATAAAGATTTGCTGAGTTTTCCTGCAGTTTATAATGTCACTATGTGTGAATCCATTTAAGTTCTGTTTGTATACAGCATTTAGTAACATATATATCAGGTGTAGTTCACATCTGCATCAGAGGTTCCGTTTGGAACCTGCATCGCAGAAGTGGAACCGTCCCAATGGACCCCATTGACTACAAAAGGGTCCGTCAGGTTTACATCGTGGTGTCCATCATTTTGCAGAAAAAAAGTAGCACCTTAGCCAGTATATTCAGAGCAACTTAACAATTGTCATCTGAATATTTGTCTACTGGTTTTAAGATGTTTTAGGTCTGGAAGAACCCGTAGCAGTTAAATATAATTGCTTTATTGCCACTTAGTACCTCTACTCTAGGTCTGCACAATAAAGCTGTTTGCCGGAAAGCTACAGCATATTAAAGAAGGCTCCTGAATTACATTGTCAAGTGTTTTGTTGGTGCAGTTCACTGAAGAACAATTGCTCGCATCTGTCCACCTAGAGGATGGATATGTGAACAATTCATCAGTATGTTGCACCTGTTATGGTACGTCCAGTAAAATTTACTTGTTTTTTTTCCTGCAGGGTTTTGGACGCAGATCCAACATAGAAATGTTTTGGACGCATTATTTTACATGGCCTGCAGAAGAATTAACATATTATAAGTTTTTTTACTCTAAAAAAATGATTGAGAAAATCCGTGTTATGTGAACTACAACGTATAGTTTCTGTTGAGGTCACTGGGGATGATTTACATTCGGCTTTAGACACGTATTTCAAGTCTGAATCCGTGTGGTTTCTGACTTGAAATACTTCTTGTGTAGATAGATCCTTACATTTATCCCACTTAGCACTGGGGCTTATATGGGAATAGTTTATTGTCCAGCCATTGAGCTGTAAGTATGGCCTTGTGTGTTTTCACGTAAATAATATCCCATTTTTCTGTGATTTTTTTTTTTGTAAATTGCTAGTAAGGCTAGTGTATGGACTCGCAAGACAAGGACTCTCGAAGTTGGGTTGTGAGCTTGCGTATTTTGGCAAAAATAACAACTAATACCTCATGTTTGTATTCAGTTTTGCCCTGTAATACTGGGGAGCAGAGGGTGCTGAGCAGCCCGCTTGATCGAATAGTAAGGGCATCATCAACTGGTTGTAAGCCAGCATGGTGCACCACGCGAACTGTATAACTGGCACCCTTTATGAGCCTTATCTATATGCAATTGTAAAACTAACAATCTCCCCCTCATGGATAGTACTGTAGGGGTGTGAGTGGTTGTTTATTTGTATTTTTGCATTTGTGCAATCTCCATTGTATTTCACTATGGCTTTTCTGCATACTGGTATGAACTGGTTCTTATCAAATGTGAAGTATTTTGTTGGCAATCAAGCCCCAATTACATAAAAAATCACTACTAACCAATCACCGAGATATTTCTCCACTCATTATGACTTCAGTTTATACCTAAAGGCCAAAAACTTTGAATTTAGTGGAAAATAGTCATAGTTAAAGATGAAACTTTGGTGATATTACACCACCATCAGTGCTTATTACCACTGCACCCTTAAAAAGCGTACACACCACTTCCTCATCCTACCTTTTATATGGCTGCTTTAAGTGAAGAAAGCCAAATTTGATCCTTATATCATAGTATGGTAGACCCAACCCATTAAAACTCTATTCTTACAAAAGGCAAGTATATGCCTCCCTTGGGAGCCAAAAGGTAGAAATGCCCCCCTTTGTTATCTATCCATCTATTTCTCCTTTATCTATACATTTATTATGATCAGCCCTTCAATATCAGATCTTGATTTAGTAGCCAGGCGTGTTGGCCCCAATTTTAGTATGCCAGCCGTAGGTTGCCCCCTATAGATAGTCAGGTGTGGCTCATGCTTTGATAACTAAGTGTAGATCTAGGCATCACTGCTAGTAGATCAGGTGTAGTTGGGCCCCTCTTGAGTCGCCAGCTGACCTGTAGTAAGCCCCCATGTAGTAAGCCATGGTGGGAAGTGGCCAGCCTTTAGTATCCCACTGTGGATGGGCCCATCTTTAAAAATAGTCAGGTATGCCACTTTAGTACCAGGTAGGTTAATTTGCCCTTTATTAGAACCCTGTATGAATGTCCCTCCGGGTTTAGTAGCTCCTTTTTCCACCCTTTAGTAGCCATGTAGAGGCCCCCTTTAGTAGTCACTTGTGCCCCTTTAGCAGAGGGATGCCCCTTTATACCACGGCCCCCTTTAGTACCCGGCGAGCCCCCCATGTATTAATAAAAAAAATTAAAAAATTTCCCCTTACCTCACTAGCCCCGCAGCGCGCCCGCTCCTGCCGACTCCCAGCGAGCGGGGAGTGAGGCCCGCGCGTTTAATTTCCCCCCCCGCTGACCTGTATGTACAGCGCAACCGTGCCGGGCATACAGGGGAGGAGGGAGCGATCCTCCTGCCTCCCCCTGCACAGCGAGACTCCGGGGGGGTGAACGGACGCGCACCGCTTCACCCACCTGCAGGAGCGGCCTGGCGGCGCAAGTAATTTAAAGACGGGAGGAATGCCAACTCCCCTGGGAGTACCTGTAGAATTCTATGGGCTGTATTGTACCTTCATTCCTACCTGATTTATATGGCTGCTTCTAAGAGAGAATATATTTTCTTTATGGCACAATTAGGAATCCTTATATTCATTTAGACTGGAGTGATAATCCCAATACCCATGTAAAACTACTATTCTTTACAATATAGTTGCAATGATCAGCCAAATCATTAAAACCAGGTGAAGTGAAAAACTTTGATTATCCCATTATAATGGTACTTTAAGGATAGAAAATTTTCTATTTCTTCTTTTTATCTACTATCTATCTATCTATATTTTATTATAGAATACAAAAGCACATACAATTCAATATAGTTCTTGATGTAAATATGCTGGAAACAGAAAACAATGGACAAGTATTGGCGACAAAGTCATGGGCATCCAAAAATTGCTAATGCAGTGGGAGTGCAGGCTAGCCTGTCCGGTCCACCCCCCAATAATTTATGTAGAACTAATTCCTTAAAGGGCTTCATGTGGTCTATAACTAAGTTCAGAATACAATGCATCACTGCTGCTGAGTTGAGGCTGTAAAAGCTTAAACCCCCTCAGAGATCCCATCGACCCTGTCAACCAGTGAAAGCACCTACAATGAACATGTGAGAATCCCAACTGGACCATGGAGAAGAAGAAGAAAGTGGCCTAGCCTGTTTAGTTATCTCTTCCACCATGTGGGGGGCCGGGGGGAAAAACCTGTGAAAGATGAGACTAGGATGCACTATGGAAAAGCATTGTGATGCTCTGGGCAGTGTTCTCTTGTGAAACCTTTGTCTTGTCATTAACAAAGCAACCCTGTAGCCTGAACTGACCCACTCATCATGGGAGTTGGGATAGGTGAGTCTTTTCCTTTTTCAAGTACACCTTTTCTTTATGGCAACACTAAAAGGACACCTTACCTGGGTGGTGGCAGTATTACATTAAGGAGGGTGGCAAAATTGCACAAACTACTATATAGGGGCACTGTTCATGTGTGGAGATATTTAAGAGCATTATTAGCACCTTGAGTACTCCCTGTTTGGCACTATTTCTTGGGAGGTATGTATCTTTAGATATGAGTGCAATAGGAACAGCAAACACAATGCTAGGGGAAGCAGCAAGATGGAAGGTTTCTAGAGGGATGGGAATAGGTAGAGAAAGTGCAGGAAATTTGTGGAGCCAAAAACACCTGGGCAGCAAACTATGCAAATATAAATCATAGTCGGAGAATTTTTCATAGTGGTCTGTGCCAAGTATACGCCTTGAGTCAGGGAAATATGTCACCTGTGAGTCACTAGATTTAACTGTACTGTGGTCATTCTAAGGCTATATCTTCCAGATTTCTGGTGGCCCATTACATGGGCTGTATGGGAATCCGACTTCGGTCGGGCAGAATATACAACATGTTCTATATTCCGGTGGACAGTTTTAGGTTTAGGAAACCCTCAGTAAAAAATCAGTGCTGTGTAGACTACAGCACAGATTTTCTATTGAGGCTTACATAGCGCTGGGTATGGTCGGAAAAACCGACCCAAATCCAGTGCTGTGTAGACTGAGCCTTATGGTTTTGAGAGCACCTGTGTAGATTTGGTTGGGATGTGATTCTTTAGTTGTAAACTTACATTTTCTGGGTTTGGGTCCTTCATATTTATTGTTCCTGTCCTCACACCTCTATGATGAACCCCAAGCTAAACCTTTGAGTCCTGGCTTTCATGTGGATGTTACTTTGACGTATGCCACCTACCTAAACTTAGTTGCCAACCAAGTACATACCTTTACAGCAGTGGTATTATTGTTCCCTGCCACACTTTAAAAAATGTTCAGGAATTGTTTCAAGAACATGACAAAAAGTTCAAGGTGTTGACATGTCTGATCCATGGAGACCACACCATGATACTTACAAGACTTACAGGATCTGCTGCTGATGACTTGGAACCAATTACCAATGGATGCATTGGGCCACATGTATGAAAACTGTCTAGGTCTAAAACTTACTTTGTTGCCTTTAGCAACCAATCAGAGTGCCCCTTTCATTTCATATAGCGCTCTGGCAAAATGAGAGGGGCGCCCTGATTGGTTGCTATGGGCAACAAACTGAATTTTATACCTAGACAGTTTTCATACATATGGCCCTTAAAAAGGGCTTGTGGAGTCCATACCGCAATGGTCCAGAACTACCACAATATTAGAAAGTTTGATTTAATGTTTATAAGAAGTTTATACGGAACTAGTTATTTCTGGAAAAAAAATCAAAAAATTTCCAGCACTAATCCTTTAACTATCCAATAGACAGAATAAACCTCTTAGTAAAGTCCAAAAACTTACTTGGTATCTGAAGCCAAGAAGCCTATTTAAGATAAGATAAGACACAACGTCTAGAGGACACTGTGCACGGTGCTAGTGAGATATCGTGGTCAATAAATAGGTTGCTAGCGTTATCCTGGTACATGACACGCTGAAACTTTGTTAGGTAGGAAATATCACTTATCCTTTGACTTTAAGGGCCACATGTATGAAACTGTTTAAGTCTAAAACTCACTCTTTTGCCCATCGTAACCTATGTACAAAAAAGTGAGTTTTAGACCAAAACAGGTTCATACATGTGGCCCTAAATATTAGAGGGAAATAGGACTAGCATGTTCATCTTTGTAGTTTTATTGATTCCAATTGTATATTTCTGACCAAACCAGTACAAGATAATTAACAAGGATGTCACTGCTTCCTATGAGCTATAATGCTGAGGAAAAAAAAGGAATTAAACATGAAAACATTGCTGCTAGAAAGAATTAGCTCATAGGTTTTAATTCTACAGTGTAGCAGCTGTCTAAGACTCAGCTGTAGTTAGTTAAGTTGTCAGACCTACTAAATCAGATTGATGATACAGATCAGACTTTATAGCAGGATGCTCATGTGCCATCTGCCCTGACCCAGAGCTGGCTTTACAGAGAAGACTATTTTAGGCATTGTCTCAGCAGGAAGCCCTCTCTAAAACCTGGGTCTGTACTAGATTACAGTTTGATCTCCACTCTATCTATAAATATATGTTTATATACATAGTGCATGACAAAGAAGAAGAAGAAGTGGATTTAGAGCAATGCTCATGAATGCTATAACAATTTTTGGAAGGTTATTATTGATGTGATACTGACAGATCACATACAAATCATGGTGGAGTAAACTTTGTTGGTAATTTTTGTTCCATGTTTTTCAGTCTTAAATAATTTTATAATAGCTGAATCCATCTGATCAGGCTTATCCTAGACTGGTGTGATACTTTTGTGTACGGTAGCTACGTGGTCGCCTGTTCCATGATAACATTTCGGGGGCTTTATTTGGTATTTTGTGATTCTAGACTCCCTTATGTCAGACCCTATTTTTGGCATTAGACATGAGGGAGGGTCCTTTGCAGAATCAATTAGCAACCAAATGGTTAACTTGACTTTATTATTGGGGACAGAAGGCTTAGGGCATCTCAGTCCCTGACAGCAGCACCAGGTGACACAACAGCTGAGAGATCCTTGCCAGAGTCAGGCTTTGGATATGTGACAGGGAAAGATTGAAGAACTCTCCAGAGACTCACTTCTTTCTTGTATATGGCCCTTAACCCCTTAGTTGTCAAATTGTATGTGTGCTTCTGTTATATATGTGCTACATAGCAAACATTATCTCAGGTTCTAAATAACTTTAGAATTATTAACAGTAACCGGTTAAATAGTGTTATTTGGTAAGATATCCTCGGAGGAGCCATTGAAGGTATGTATAAATCATTGCATAGATTATCAATATTTTGAATAGATGATGTAAACCTATAGCACAACATTGACCAAAAATTATAAACATAACACTTAATCTGTATCTCCATCATTAAGCATTGATAACAGCTTTCACTCACCTCTCGAGCTTTTTGATTTTAGGCATGGTCCTCTGAAGACAGTTTTTCCCTGTTGGGGTGCCTTTTCCTTCCAGGGCCCTGAGTCCCCATTTCCTTATGGAGGTATCAGTGTTTGTAAAAGTAGAAAAGATCAATCCAAATTCCACATGCAGCTTCCTCCAGGTAAACCTTCAGCAAGAGAGCTGTCCACTATAGCAGTGTAGCATTGCAGAGGGTTCTGCTGGCCTCTCCTGTTTACAATCTAAACACTATTTGATGTCTCTTTTCCTGTCCTAATTTTCACCCAGTTCCCTGAAGACTGTGTATGTGTCAATGTACCTTGCCTGATATTAGGGGAATCTGGAATCCTACCTTATTTCCTTATGGAATTATTGGTACTCACTCCAAAGCATGTCTGGTTATGCAGTGTACATGTGCCTCTCTTGTCCTTGTCTCCCTGTGTCCTCCACTGATCCAGCTCCTGCTGATGCTTATTAGTGTTTGCTCAGCTCTGTATGCAGATACCTGCTTGTCATGTTTCCCAATTACACCAAATATAAGCCTCCTCTTGTTACAGTATCCCTCTCCTGCTACTGTTTCTAGCACTGAGATTGTAAAAGGAAATGGGTCAGATGTTCTTCCTCTTTGCAGGGTACTCCCCTCCTTTCTCTCCCTCCTCTTTCTCTCACCTCCTCATCTCTCCTCTCCTCCTAAGCTCTGCAGCTGACATCAGAGGGAGTGGATGAATAACATTTCAGGGGGAGGATTTATATAGTATAAAAGCAATCTGACTTTATTGGGCAACCAGATGATTCCTTTTTTTTTATGAATCGTCTGTAACTCCTGTATGTTGTATGCAGAGACCTTGAATATCCTTGATATATTGTGAAAATGAATCAACCACTTCTTGAGTCAACCACTTAGTTGGAAATAATGTCATGTGCCTCCTTATAAAATGACGGATGTATATATTGATAAACCTATGAATATATTATCAAACAACAGAAAAAAGGAGGATAGCCAGCTTATGCTTGAGTTTATAATGGCTGTGGATGCATGGTGCACTTTATATTATCCCCTGTAATATTGTTTATTCATTTAAAGGGGTTGTCTCACTACATTGATTCATCCTGTTTTCTTGGTTTCATTATGAATTCAGGGGCGTGTTTACTGGCTTCTACTAGGCTGCAGTAAAAGCCAGTGTCACGGGAGTCACGGGCGCCGCTACTCGCCGCGGCCGCCCCCCTGCCCGCAGGGGGTCCGGCGCGGATGCCGCGGCTGCCCACGACCATCCCCTTGCTGCCTGGGTCCCGGCGCTGGCTCACTTACCCATCCACGATCCTGTGAACGCTGCACCTGCCTGTCCCGACCGCGGCGCGTGTGCCCGCTGCTTAGGGCGCGCGCGCGACAGCTTCTCTGGATTTACATGGCCAGCGTCCCGGTAATTGGTCTTTTGCCGGGCGCTGGTTCTATTTAAGGAACACGCCCCCAGCACTCTCTGCCAGTCCGTTGGTGTGTGTTCAGTAACCTTAGAGAGTGTTGGAGTCTGTATTGATTACCCGTGTACCAGTCCGCTTGCTTACGTTTCCTGACCTTGCCTGTTTGCCACCTGCCCTGACCGTCTGCCCGTCTCTAACCACGAACCTCTGCCGCCTGCCCTGACCTTCTGCCTGTCCCCGACTATGCCTCTGGATTACGATTTTGTACCACGCTGTACCCTGGCCGCCATCGCAAGCAAGTCACGTCAGGGGTAGCGACCTGGTAGCCTCACGCTGCAGCAAGTCCATCGGGGGCTACTTAGACTCCGCTCCCTGGCGTGGCTTAACTATCATCGCTTGCGGTGGTCCAGCGAATCCACCCCTGCATTACAGTACGAACTGGCCATGGATTCCGCCAGGGTACCTCTGCCCAACCTCCGGGATGTCACGACGGCAGTCGCCCAGCAGAGCCAACGTATTGACCAGCTAGCGGCCATGATGCAGAACCTTGCGGCCCGTCTACCTCCACCGGCTGTCGCCGCCGCACCTGCATCCATTGCTCCGGCATCCATTGCTCTACCTGCTCCGGCTTCGGGACCTTCTCTGCATCTGCCGCTCCCCTCACGCTACGATGGAGACCCCAAGAAATGCCGTGGGTTCATCAGTCAATGTTCCATCCACCTCGAGATGATGGGGCATCAATTCCCTACAGAGCGTGCAAAGGTGGCAATCATAATCAGCCTCTTGTCTGGAGAAGCCTTAGCTTGGGCCACGCCACTGTGGGATCAAGGGGATCCTCTAACCAGGGCTGTGGAGTCGTGGTCGTGGAGTCGGAGTTGGTGGCTATTTTGCAGGAGTCGGAGTCGTCATAAAATGGACCGACTCCGACTCCCAAAAAATATAATAAGTTGGTCCAGTTAGTTCGATGCAGTGCAAAGAGCAAGAAGAATTGTGTGCGGCCAGTGCTACTGCTCCCATATCTTCAGCCTCATCACATGAGGAGTGTAATTGATGACATGGAGCAGGCAAAGTGCTGCCCCAGGGGAAAAGATTCTGCTCCCAGGACAAACAGATTTCAGCAAAAGTTTTCACCTGCTTTCAAAGAAGTAGAAGAGTTCAACCATTTATCTAAACTGACTGTGGCTGAGGCAATTCCTTTATACCCTGACATTGTTAGAGATGTTGCCCCTGTGGTCACCGCTTTGCCCCCAACCCAAGTTAATGTAGAGAGCCGTTCTCTAACCTGAAATAATGAATCAGATGTGAGGTCATGTATGCAGGATCTGATGGAGGTAATACTATTTCTCAGAACAAATTCAGAGACTCCACAAATGTTCCTGCAGTGTTTTGCATATTTACAATTTATTTGTGTTCTGAAGTCATATCCAATAAATATATTTTACACTGAAAAGCAAAATGGTAACAATGGTTTGAACTTGTGACTTTCAGGCTCCATATCTCACCATCCACTACAGCTTTGTACATGAGGCTAATGTAATTTTATATACAGTCATCTTACCTATCTTATACATAAATTTGACTTGCAAATATTTAGCAGATGCTTAGTTCTGCAGATTCTTTCCTGTAACTGCATTGTTACTGTTTTGCTCCTAAAAATCAAAGTGTTAATTTGTATTCTTTTGTTAGCATTTGGGAAATCCACCTTTTGGTTTTCAATACTGCCTGAATCCTTCTGGTCTCTGAATCAGATTTAAGCACATCTTGACCAAAATCTGATCCCAATGTTGGTACAGACTGGACTTGGATACAAATACAGCTTTTTCTTCAACTCTATCCACAAGTGTTCAAAAGATCAAAGCATTGTTACCCTTTTGCTTGTCAGTGTCTGTTCTACCTAAATAGATTGATTATTGTATCATAAGGTGATAAAAAGCCTGAAGTTACCATTTTAAAGTTATCAATTAAACAAGCACCATGTATGAGGGAGTCAGGAGTCGGAGTCAGGAGTCGGAGTCGGAGGTTGGGAAATTGAGGAGTCGGAGTCGGGGCTTCGGCTTGCCGACTCCACAGCCCTGCCTCTAGCAGCCGACCTCCAAACCCTCCTCCAGGGGTTCCGCACGGTCTTTAAGGAACCAGGTCGTACTTCTTTGGCCGCCGCAGCACTGCTCCGGCTTCGTCAGGGTGACACCCAAGTCGGTCAGTATTCTGTGCAGTTTCGCACTCTCGCTTCGGAGCTGGACTGGAATAACGAAGCTTTGGTGGCGACGTTCTGGCAAGGTCTCTCAGGACGAATCAAGGATGAGCTCGCCGCTCGGGATCTACCAGCTGCTTTGGATGACTTAATCCACTTAGCCACCCGAGTAGATATTGGGTTCGACGAAAGGCAACAAGATCTCCGCCTTCAACAGGAGGTCGTCCGTCCACGCCGTTTACCCCGCTTGGCTCCCACGTTCCAGCGGCCACCTCTCCCTCCTCCGATGGTTTCCGAGGAAGATCCTATGCAGGTTGAGAGAGCCCACCTATCCCAGGAGGAACGTTCACAGCGTCGTCTGAAGCAGCTGTGTTTCTACTGTGGCGGTTCTGGACATTTTATTGGGGACTGTCCGGTGCGCCCAGGAAACTTCTGCACCTAGGGCTTGTAGGACAGGCAACCCTAGGTGTCAGAGCAGCCTCTCCCCGTCTGACCATGCCCGTATGTGTTGGTGTTTCATCGGACAGCACCTTTCAGGCCACCGCCTTTATTGATTCAAGATCTGCAGGAAATTTCATAAGCCACGAACTTGTGACCAGGTTTCGTCTCCCAGTGATTCGGTTGCAGAAGTCTATGTTCGTCTCGTCGGTCAGAGGCGAATGCCTTAAGGACGCCATCCGCTTCCGCACTGCTCCCCTCACCTTGCAGATTGGGGCTCTTCACAAGGAGACTTTGCAACTTCTCATCCTACCTCGATCCTCGTCTGAAATCCTTCTGGGCCTCCCATGGTTGCAGGACCATACCCCAACCTTGGACTGGAGCACAGGTGAAGTCATGCGTTGTGGGGTTCCACGTGTCTCTTGCGTTGCCTGTGGAAGCCGCAACCTGCTCCTCAGGTCGCCTCCCTGAGATCTGCCAAGCCTCCACCATGCCTACCTACGCCATACTGGGACTTTGCTGACGTCTTTTCGGAAAGACAGGCTGAGACTCTTCCTCCACACTGGCCTTATGATTGTCCCATAGATCTACAACCTGGCTGTACTCCTCCCCGGGGCCGGGTCTATCCCCTCTCCGTCCCGGAGACTAAGGCTATGTCTGAGTACATCATTGACAACCTCCGTAAAGGCTTCATTCGTAAGTCCTTTTCCCCACGGGAGCCGGCTTCTTTTTCGTAGAAAAAAGACGGTCTCTCCGGCCCTGCATCGACTAGGGGGCTTAAATAAAATTACGGTAAAGAACCGCCCCTCTCCCCTGATACGAACTTTTCCCCCCGCTGGCGCAAGAACTTTTCCAAGCGGGATCACGTGGTGTTTAAAAACCTTTTCGCATTCGAGAAGGGATGATGGAAAACGTTTTTAATACCGGGGGGCCCGTCAGTATCTCTTTACCCACGGTCTCTGAACCTCCTGCTGTGTTTCAAACTTTGAAACAAATCTTCCGGCACCTACTCTACTCTGTGTTATTTTTACTTGGTATATTCAAATTTTTTTCTCCACCGAACCATCGCCACCAACTTTTCCAGCCCCAGCGACTCCGCACCCTAAATTTTTTTTGCCAAACCGGGAGAAGTGTTTCTTTTGACTACCAGTTTCCCCTTTCTTGGGGAAACATCATCTCGACAAGGTCTCCGAGGACCTCAAACTCTCCGCTTTTTTACATCCACAATCGGGGCCTTCGGCCATTCAACTTTTTGGGATTCCCAATTATTAAGAAAATTTATCCCACATTTCCTACGTTTTGGGGGCTCCCTTGGGGCTCAAACTAAGAAAAACCCAATCCCAAATCTTGGCCCCAAAGCTCTCCTCCCCGGGCAGAGTTTTCCTTTAACGTTTTAATTTCAAATCCGCTGGGCCCCACCCTTTTTGTCATCTTTGGGTTACACCCCGCCCCCTTTTCCCCCCCTACCCCACCTCGTGCATGCCCGGGGCCCGGGATGCCCAAAAAAAGGAATCAAGGTCTCTGGCACTCACACGATGGGCCCTGCTAGGGTTTCTGCTCACACCAAACTTCATGCGCGGGTTCGAAGGGCCCCCGCCCCATTTGAGCCGGGCGATGGGGTTTGGTTTGTCCTCCGGTACATCCCTTAAAGTGCCCCTACAAGTTAGGCCCTAAATTTTCCCCCCCTTTTTTGGGGGGGTTTTGCGATTGAAACCCCGTGCCTTTCAAGCTCCGCTTGCCTCCTACCCGCAAACCCGAACTCCTTCCCGTCTCCTCCTCAAGCCGTGGGGCGAATCGCCTTTTTTCCCGGGGTCTTCTTGCCTTCTCCCCTGGCCGACGTATAACACTTGAGGGCAAGGAGGGCTAGCGGAGAAAAACAGTGAGGGGGAACGGTTTTTTTCCATTGACGGGGAAGGGGGTTTGGGGGCCGGGGGGGCGTTCGTGGGAACCTGGGCCAACCCTTTCCCCTGATCCCTCGGGGTTCCAAAAAAAGAGGGGGGACCCAAGGGGGCGGGGTACTGTTACGGAGGTCACGGGCGCCGCTAATCGCCGCGGGCCCCCCCCCTGCCCGCAGGGTGTCCGGGGGCGCGGGTGCCCGGGCCCCCCCCTGCTGCCGGGTCCCGCGTGGGTCACTTTTCCCCCTCCACATCAGTGAACGCTGCGGTGCCTGCCCGGGCCCCACGCCGTGCCCCCTGCTTAGGCCCCCGCCACTTCTCTGGATTTAAAGGGGCCCCATCCCTAATTTGGGCTTTTGCCGGGCACGGTCTATTTTGAACACGCCCCTAGCACTCTCTGCCAGTTCGTTGGTTTTTGTTTCTAACCTTTTTTTTTTTTTTTAACCCTAAACTTTTATTTTCAATATAAATATACAAACAGAATACAGTTAGTCATTTTACGACCCCCCCAAAATTTTAACTTTTTTTTCCCCAAAACAAACCCACCCCCCCCCAAATCCATCCCAGATTCAACGTAAATTCCATTACAACAAAAAAGAAAAGCAAAATTAATAACATTCAGTTTTTGTCACAAAAAAAATTTTTACCTGGTGTCGACGCCTCCATCCACACAACTCCATAACACAGCCCAAAACCCTCTACACCGAGATCCCCACTCCCTCTGCCTAACTAAGTTCGTGCAGCATGACCAGAAAGTATCCAGCCATTTAGCCCATTATTTTACTATACTTATGTTGTCTCCTCTCTTATAATACACCACTCGCTCCTATGCAATCAGCCCAATTCACTTTATTAACAAACGCCGTCTGATGAGTTCTGCATCCAGCACTTTGTTCGCTATTAATTTCCTTGCCATAAATAAAAGTCTAGATATTGCGATTTCCTCAGCCTCATAAACGAACCGTTAAAGTCTCCTACATATCCCAAAATACAAACCCAACGGATTTCCAACTCCACTGTAATTTGAAAAATACGCTGGATCAATTGTCAACAAAATTCCAATATCGTTCTAGTTTAGGGCAATGCCAGAACATATGCTTCAGAGAGGCTGCACATGTCACCTATTACCAAGGGGAGGCCCTAATTCCAATTTTATGTAGAAATAGAGGATCCTGTAAACTACGATGTAATTAAAAATAATTGAGAGATTTCGAGGCTGTTCACTCTCTGAAATCAATGTATGGTCCTCTCAGTTAACTCCTCCCAAATAGAAGGCTCTATAGCCTATTCTCCTTCCCTCCTACTACTAAATCTTTGGGTTTTTAAAAATAAATTTGCCAATAAAAGTTTATATAAAGTGGATATTAGGCCCTTCGATGTTTCTGATGTTCTTGACCTTATCTATCGGAATATACGTTGGCATTATATTGAATTGATGTCTGAAATTTTCTGCAGTATAACTGCCTAAGCTGATAAGTATTTGTATACTGTGTATCGTAAGGCAAATTCCCATTTGCAATTGCTGAAAACTTTTAAGCACCCCCGGATCGGTAACATTGAAGACATATTGGAGCCCCTAGAGCCATCGAGCTCGAATCCCTGGAGCACAAAAAGTTCGACGAACCAAGGGGTATTTCCAAACTGGTAGAGGATGTGCAGACCTGAAGCCCAAAAATCCACCCGTAAATTTCCACCACTGTTTTATTCATACAGATATAAAGTTGGAAACCGTTTTTGGAGTGCACTAAAAAGTTTTGCCTTCCAGTTTACCATAAAGATTGGATAATTAAAATAGTGCTGTAATAGTTTCAAGTTAAAAACCTTATCCCCCCTCCCCATCTCCAACATCTCTCATAATTTTGCAAGTTTGCTGCCAAGAAGTAACTGCGGATTAGGAAATGCCAACCCCACCCTCGTCCTTTGCCCAATTGCAAAGAGTTTCTAACTTATCCGCCCTGCGTCCTGCCCCAGATAAGGGCTCTGAGAAATAGTATTGACTTTAAAAAAGAACTCTGGGGGAGCCAATTGGAGAGTTATGTAGGAAGGTACAACCAAAACTGGGGCATCCAAATCATTTAAACCAATTTGAATCTTCCCGCTATCGATATGTAATTTACCTCCAGACATCCAATTTATTTTTAAATTTAACTAGCAATGGATCCAGATTCAATCGGCCCAAATTCCTTATATTCACTGAAATAATGTATACCCACGTAATCGAAAGAATGGACACTAGAAGTGTATACCGCCAGGGAGGAGTAAATGATCCATGGCATCCACTGGCATAATGACAGACTTCCCCCAATTAATTGTCAACCCAGAGTAGGCACCATAGCTTTTTAATGTCATAGTTGCCTCGGGCAATGAGCCGCCAGTAGAGCCAAAAAGGAAGATACATCAGTGTATAAAGGCTATTTTGTCCTCCAACCTCCTCGCCTAAAGCCTTCAATATGGCGTTTTGCTCTAACTGAGCTGATAACGGGCTCAATTGCCCAGGCAAATACAGGGCATTGAGACAAGAGGGTCATCCCTGTCTGTCCCCTTCGCAAGTCAAACTCCTCTGATTGTAAATTTTAGACTGCAACTTAGCACTTGATCAGTATAAAACAGCTTAATATCCAGATAGAAATGTGTGGCCCAAACCCCAATTATGTAAATCCGCCGCCCATCAAGAATTCCCACTCCACACTATCACAGCCTAGCAGCTCCTAAAGAACAGATTGAACCTAGCCCCAGCGTTATCAACATGAAGTCTGCAGTTCAGTACAGTCTCCGTAAATTATTGACGTATCCCTCTGTGGTATAAACCCCCCCCGCCTGATCAGGATGCACGAGATCTGCTACCACCGCAGTAGTCTGTTCGCAAACGCCTTAGCTACATATTTTGGGTATCCCCTGGGATTAGATAAAGGGCCTGTATGACTCCGGGAGCCAATGGAACTTTATTCATGTTTTAATATACACTATTATTACCGCCTCTTGCATTGAAACAGCAACCTCACTTTATCTGCATCCTGAAAAACCCACCAACAAATTAGTAGCAACACCTCCCCACGGGCTGATATATCATCTGTAGCAATCCATCCAACCCTGGGGACCTATTATTTGCCAAAGTCTTAACTCACCTGCAGTTCCTCTAAACGTAGAGGCCGCATCCAAGGCCTCTCGTAATCTGCACTTAACATGGGAAGATCTATATCCCGTAATATTGTTTAGGAGTCTGAAAATGAAACCTCAAGGTTCTTGTTTGGATAAATGTTTATAAAAATCCCCCAAATTCCCTAAAAACATCCGAGGTTTCTGTCATTAATAAGCCCTGAGGCGTTCCGTAGAGCTGGTATAAAAGCTGGACCCCTCTGGAATTAATGATAGTGGCTAAGTAACGGCCCGCCTGCTCCCCTTCACCAAAATAAATTTCTTTTTAAAAAATCGTAGATTTTCAGCAGATTCTAATAAGAAAGTGTTCAGTGTAGCCTGCGCTACGCAGTTTCATCCCCGCTTGTGGAGTGCGAAGCAAAACAAATCGAGTGTTCTCAGCAGCATTGACTTGCTCACGATAGTTTTTTTTTTCTAGCTGCCCCCTTTTAATCTTCAAGGTGCTAAGTTCCCGTGTCAGCCCCCCTCTAAGTACGCTCATAGTGTCCCACACTGTACTGATCGAGCTGAGTCCACATTCATCTGAAAGAATTCCTCCTAAGCTATGCCAATTTAACTGAATCCATTAGGGGGCAGCCAGAGATATAAATCTCCACCGCCTCATTGTCGTAATTTAAGAGTGTTTTGATTCGTATTGATTACCCTGCGACCATCCACTGCTTACGTTTTCCTGACCTTTGCCTGTTGCCGCCATGCCCCTGACCTTGCTGCACGTCTCTGACCACAACCTCTGCGTGCCTGCCCTGACCTTCTGCCTGTCCACGACTACGTCTCTGGATTACGATTTTGTACCACGCTGTACCCCGGCCGCCATCGCAAGCAAGTCACGTCAGGGGTAGCGACCTGGTAGCCTCACGCCGCAGCAAGTCCATCCCGCTTTGCGGCGGGCTCTGGTGAAAACTGGGGGCTACTTAGACTCCGCTCCCTGGCGTGGCTTAACTATCATCGCTTGCGGTGGTCCAGCGAATCCACCCCTGCATTACAGCCAGGACTGTAGATATAGCAGCCAGTGCTGACAGCCCATCATAGATTAAACAGGTCTGTAGCTATAGAGACCTGAGGAGCTGATGCAGCCCATACAAGAGGGGATATCTCACAATAGGTAGGACACTGTTAATGGACAAATATTGCAAAGTGACTTATTTTTGCAAGATATTTAACATAAAAATCAATCCTAGTAGTGAGACAACCCCTTTAAGTATTGAGAGTACAATCTTGGGTGATTAGTAGTTAGAGATCTTGTCACATTTACACTCTCTCCGCAAATAATGCTATTGTTTTTGTTTTTATGCAACTCTTAACCATTTGACCTCAGTGGCTTATGGGCAATTTGCAACCTCTATGATTCCTATTTCATATGAATTATAGTATAGCAACATAAAGTAATACATTTAAAGTAAATAATGTCCTTCACTATAATGTAAAATATAGTGATATTAAAGAGATTATGAACATGAAGAAATAGTACAACGTTTGTCCATAAATTTATGGTCAGTCCTTAAAGGGGTTTTCCTATCTCAGATATTTATGGCATATTGATAGGATATGCCATAAATGTCTGATCCCACCTATAAGAACAGGCCCCAACAGTCTCTGTAGAATGGAGATATGGCCATGCATGCTTGGCACTCTTCTTTCATTGCAATGAGAAAAGTTTAAAGGGGTTGTCTCACTACAAGGATAGCTTTTTATGTTAAAGATCTTGCAAGAACAAGTCACTTTGCAATATGTGTCTATTAACAGTATCCTGCCTACTCTGAGACATCCCCTCTTTTATTGGCTGCATCAGATCATCGGTCGCTATAGCTACAGACTTGTTTGATCTCTCCTGATAGGCTCCCAGCACTGGTTGCTATAGCTACAGACCTGGCTTCTACTGCAGCCTAGTAAAAGCCAGTAAACACGCCCCTGAATTCAAAATGAAACCAAGAAAACAGGACTGAGGTAAGAGGAATCAATGTAGTGAGACAACCCCTTTAACTCAGCCGCACTGCTTGGTTGTACTGAAAACTTCCAATAAAATGAAAGAAGAGTATTGCACATGCGCGGCCACCTTTCTATTCTGCACAGAGATTTTCAGGGCTTCGTTCTCAAGATAGCTGTGGGTCCAAAAGCTGGGAATCACAACTATCAAACATTTATGAAATAAAATATTGATATTTCTTTAAGTAAATAGCCACATATATCAATCACCCTCATACTTATAAAGGCACCATTTATAAAGGCACCATTTATTTCTCAAGCACCATTTGATGCTTGAGAAAGGGAGGAGTTCCCCGAAACATCGCTGCGTGCTACGTACACAGACACGATCTGCCCGGTCTCCTGGCGTCTCCTAGGAAAGCTCCTGCTAGGGCTAAGAAGAGGACACTTGAAATCTTTATGGACTTAATGGTTTTGCACCACAGTGGATACATTAAGTACCCCTTTTTCATTATTTGTGTGATATATATTGGCTAAACTACTGTTTTTTAAGATTGACATATTAAAAGTTATTAAGTTTTATGACAATGTCCCATTGATCTCTTGCTGGATAAAATATTGATATAACATAAATGTTTGAGAGGGAAAAATCAAATTATATGTATATTTTTTAAATTCACTGTAAAAGCTCATATCAGGATTCTAAATTATGCTATTATAACAACAATATCATTATTCATATATTGTGCATATAGTAATTCAGCAAGTTACTATATTGTACATTAATTATGCAGTATCTAGAATGGCAAGAAGATGGCCCAGGGACACAAAAAGGCGAACTTCAACACAAAGGGCCACATGGATAAAAACTGTTTAGGTCTAAAACTCACTTTTTGCCCATAGTAACATATGGGCAAAAAAGTGAGTTTTAGACCTTAACAGTTTTCATACATGTGGCCCAAAGTGTAGCCAAACCGTAGATGGCAATCTCCCAGCAAAGCTCAGACTAGCTATTTTCTACACAAAAAGGAAAACTGCTTCCTTTTAGGTCTGTGTTTCAGAAAGAACCAAAAAGTCTGAAAAGTGGCGGGCGAAAAATTTGTAGAAGGCGAAGACTCTGTGAATTACCTGTATCTGTTCTCTAGTCCTGTGTATTAGATCACCTAACTCAAGCGCCCCAAAAAATATATTCCATAGTGAAAAATGTTGTCCGCTTTTGCAAAGACCTGAGGAACCATACATTATAAGTGTGGGTTCACACTATGTTAATCGCTATGTTACATTTATGTGTCAAGGTACAATGAAAAAAGGTACCCCGGGAGATACCGCAACGCAGCTGCAGCGGCCACATAGAGGATAATAGAGCAGATATAGCTCTGCAACCTCTAGTCGTGAACCCCTAGACATGGATGGTCTGTAGCTGCTTTTAGGGTACAAGACAACGAAAGAGAGGCAGAAAAGAAGAAGCAGAGTGCAAGAGTCACAAGCAGTGTGTGCATACATATACAATAGCTATAGAACGGGTTTCAAGAATCAACTGTACTGGTGGGCCCCAAAAATATCACTGGTGGGCCCCAAGCACCCAGGTCCAACCTGAATGAGACATTACATAATTCCCACTGAAATGAATAGGCAATCCATTTATGGGCCCTCCAAAAAGAAGTAGTTCTGTTTCCTGGCTACTCTTTTGGGGTCCCCCCATGTCACACGACTGTGTATAAAAAGAGCATGTTAGAGAAGCAGAGTCTCTCAGACTCCACGATGGACAGAGGTTCACCAATCTGTGAAAAATGGCGTCTTCAAATTATACAACATTTTCTGAAAAAATTTTTCTCACCTTTAAATTGCATAGACTTTAAATACTCTACTATCTGCAGTACATAATATCATCAAGAGATTCAAAAAATCTGGAGAAATCCATTTGCACAAGGGAAATGTTGAAGGTCAACATTGGATGATGATGATTTATGGGAATGCATTAAAAACTGGCATAAATCCATCATACACATCACTGCATTGGCTCAGAAATGCTTCCAGAAATTATTATCTGTGAACATAGTCCACAAATGCAATTTAAAGCTCTATCTAGAAGAGACCATATATCGGGCTTATACAGCATACAGCCCACCGGCTGCTTTTGACCTGCCACCCCCAAATTAGCGTTCTCTGCTGGTTTTGGTTTTTTCCCATGATGTCTGGGGGGGGGGGGGGTCGTGAAACGGGGGTTATGTGGGGGAAATCTCAAGTGCACAGGGACACACAGTCAAGAGGGCAGAGAATTAGATTCCAGTACCAACCTCGATTATGCACCAGGGAAAAGGAGAACCACACACAGAACAGTATCTGGGGCACAATCTGTCTCGGCACATACTTAGGTCCCAAATTCTTCTGTGCAACTTGGGGGTGACCAGAGTGTACCCTTTGTCTGTGCCCGAAATCCAAGCAATGTCAGCCTATATCAATGAAAATTTGAAAAGAGCTTTATCTGCAAGTTGTCTGTTGCTCTTCGTAGAAAAGAAGGATTTATCTCCTATGTTTATT